>JAZGTJ010020587.1:0-10319 GCA_036877575.1 Botia almorhae
TTGTAAACGAGAGAGAGAGAGAGAGAGAGAGAGAGAGAGTTGTAGGTCAGTGGATGTGGATTTGTATGGCTGCACCATCTGCAGTGGTGGGGGGGTTTAAGAGTGGAGCTGCAGTAATTAGGAATTAGCGCATGTAGAGGACAAGTGCAGCCAGCTGGACATCAGATTGTTTAGAATGAGTGATAATCAGACAAGCACCTCACTCACTCTCTCACACACACAGCATTCAACAGAACTGCTCATTAAACCGTGAAGCATGACTTACTCTGTATTAGAAGCATAATATCTATCTACTGTAATTGTGGTCTGTAGATTTTGGATTGTTTTTACCTGTTTTACATAGAGCCTGAGGTATGTGTAAGTCTGATCTCTTAGGAAAGTAATTCCTGTGCTTGGGAAAGCACACCTCCTCAACAAACCACCCCATTGGCCGTATGAGACCGGTGTCAGTTTAGGGTTTGTTTATATCATTAGCATTAGCAAGTACAGAGAAGAGCACAAGTGATGCTTACGAATGAATGAGTTGTTTATCGGAGTTTGTCATTAGCGTGTTATAAATGAAGTATTGAATTCTTAAGATCTGTTGAGTGTGTTTCATTATTCTGTTAACTTAAAGTGAAGTGCAGAAGATTTGTGAAGCACCACATCCCGATAAAGGAATGACCCATTTCTGCTGTTGCGGGAAGCTTAGATTCTGGGTACTTTTGGGCAAGATGAAAGCACGGGGCAACCCGTGTGAGGGGGGCATAGCTGACCATCGCCATGGAAACCCCACTGGAGAGAGCTGGCAGCGCACTCTATGTCTTTAAGAGGAATGGAGAATGATTTTTTTTCACTGAATGTGCTACATTGTATCTTTTAAGCGCTGATGAAGCTTAACTGTGACAGGAAAGAATCGATTTGTGTTTTCCCTAAATGGGGGTCCTCGGATAATATAACCTGAATAAAATTATTGTTTTCTTTAACATTCAGTAATGTTTAAAAAAGAGTTTAGCCTAAAAATGTTTATAACTATCAGTGTTGAACTTTGTGAAAAAAAAAACTGAAATCTATTTAGCTGTTATACGTTTTCTGTTCAGGTATAAATTGAGTGTATAGTCAAATATAGTTTATATAGAGGCTGTGGGTGTATAGACATGCAGTTGGATTAAAGATCTGTACATATCTTAGATTGAAGTCTGAGGCTCAGATATGAGATGAGTGGAATGTCCAGGTGCCGGCTGGCCTCAGTGGGGCCCTCATGAGAGATCCTTTGGACCCAAATGGGTGAGCAGAACCAAAGGGGTGCCAGAACTGCACAACATAGGTGTTACAAATGAAAAGCTTAATTAATCAAAGCCTTTAAAAATGAAAGTTCTCGCAGAACATTATGTTCTCACAAAAGAACCCTCTTAACACATTTGGCCCAACATTTAAAGTATTTTAAAGCACTATCAAAACTAATATATTATGAACCTGGAATGACGCGGTCACTTTCAGTCTGAGCGCGTGTGTGTGAGTGTGTGAATTACTCCCTGGTTTCGGGTTACCCCCAAGCCCTTTGCGTGAGGGCCTGTACCAGCCTCTGGATTTCTCTCTCACTGCTGTTGCATATGGCTTGGATGTTTCTCTCTCTGATGAACACCGAGAGGGTCAGAGGGCATCAGGGTGCGTAGATAAGCTGAAGAACAGAAGAGAAAACTCAGTGGAGCACAGTGGAGCACTAAAGCATCAGCAGGATTATAGTGTCTTCCTAGAACTTTTACGAAAATTAACCAGGGTTTTGTTACAGTTTAAACCAAAAATACACGATAACCACAAATTAACAAAGTTTTTGCTACAGCAACTATAGTTTAACAATTGTAGTAAATGTAGTAAAACTGTGGTTATACAGATGGTAATCAAAGTGCCAAATAAAACCAATCAAATAAATAATCGTAATCAAATAAAACCATGGTTAATTTAACTGAATAAGGGGAGACAGACAAAGATTCAATTCTGTTTAGTTTTGCTAGCGGAACAATAATAACATACTTCATCTTCATCAAGTATTTTGACGTCAAGCTTAGATACGCATGTTGTATCTAAACAGTTTTGACTGTTGAAATGGGTGAAGATGGATTCACTTTACAACCTCTTTCTTTGTATATAATGATGAATGTCTGATGACGATTTGAGATGAAATTCAGTCTCAGTGTTGGAACATTTTGTGGTTGTTTTGGGGGTGAGAATAACAACACAGTCGGTTAAATGTAAAATATTTCAGAGCGGGTTTTACAGAGAAAACAATAACAAGACAAAATCAGCCTGCACATAAAAAGCCTTTAAGCAAGATACCTCACTGTACTGTACCTGCTTGTACCTTTAGAGTTTTCATCAAAACAGGATTTGGAGTAACTTAGGTTCAGTGCTGGTTTTTACTGTTTATTATGTACGTCTGAGTAAATTTGTGTAGTTATCTTTGGATAGTTAGTTTGTTCTCTAAACGTTCTCTCAAAGTTATCAAAAACATTCTTGCAGTAACATTAGCAGAACTGTTTTAACATGATGTATATATATATATATATATATATATATATATATATAAGTTGTTAGTGGAATGTTTTAAACATTTAAAGAATATTATTTTGTATACTGTTCTTATTATCAAGCATTAACCTTAATACAACGTCTAAAAATCTGGACGTTTTGAATGTTCCAAGAACTTTCAAAATAACATTTGTAACATTTTTGTTACTTAATGGAAATGTTAGGGAAACGTTCTTACAACCTAAAATCGCTGTCCCATTATTGATCCATTTTCACGTTAGATATCTGAAGGAAGGAATCTTATGACTGTGATAAATGTGACAGGAAGCAACAGGAAGCTGTACAGAAAACATGACTGTATGATAACAGAAAACTTCCTCAGCGAAAATAATGTTGAAGGCCAAAATTATCGGAACCATTATTTGATGACATTTAAACCTCTGTGAACTGTTTTCTGATAAGAAACTCTTGGGTTGCAGAAAAACAAATGACGCTGTGAGGTTTTTTAATAAACATGTGGTATGTGTTTATTAAAGAGAAGATTCTCTGCCTGTGTCTCAGGATGGGGGTTTGAGTCAGTCTTCTGTCCTGAGGGTTCAACATACCATTCGAGGCTTTTTGAAGATGGTGGCTGTCTTATGTTGTTTACTATGAGTTTTTCTTAATTTACTTGAAGGATTCTAAAGCTTGTGACTGTCTAATCTCTGTCTGCCTTGTCTAGACTTTAAAATGTCTCTTTATTTGAATAATAATCCTTTTTATTGACAGCTGTGGCTCATAAAACAATACAGAATTGTCTTGGTTTTGATAAGTGCTCAGTTTATGGCTCTCTATAAAGGCCACACCCCTCACACTCACTCTTATCGGTGCAGATGATCCAGGATTAGTGCCTGTCAGTCACTATAGGACCTCCTGACACAGTTTTCTCTCAGTGTGCTGTAAAAAACCAGCTAATGTTGTTGCTCAAGCTGTCAGATTTTGTCAGCTAATGTAAAAATGTTCATTTAGTTATATACCGTTACATAATCTGTTACATGATCTGAAATCATTTTCATGCTTGTCTAAGATGGCTTATGCTGGTAATGGACAGTTTGGTGTTGGTCTAGTTAATGGACCAGAATAACTATAATGTTTACCAGCACAAGTAAAGTTGTGGTGGAAGGTGGTAAAATCTTTCCAGTTATTGAGCTGGTTAAGATAGTTAATCAGCTTTATGAGGAAATCCAACGTTAATTACAGCATATTCTAGTGACCAACTTTGCCAGTCTGTGTCAGCAGGGCAGACAGATGAAACCAAGACACTTTTACTCATTGCAATATGCACACAGAACCATTCTTAGCTAAATGTGACCTGTCTCACATTTTCCGGCCTTTATGAATAGAGGTGCTGTTGTCAGGTATGATGGACAGATTCGCCTAAATGATGATTGGTCAAGCTGACACAATCCATTGACGATGCATCTGGTGGTAGTTACTTAGAGCTGGTTAAAAGATTATGCTGTACATCCATCTTCTGGTGTACCGGTGAGGACAAGATCCTCATTACCGAGCTAACAGGAAACGTTCTCAAAGCATTGACTAATGTTCTCTAAAGTTCTGTTAAAGTTATCAAAAAACATTCTTGCAGTAACGTTAGTAGAAGATTTATTCAATGTTATGTCATTGGCAAACATTCTAAAAATGTTAGCATAAAACATTATATTAGTTGGTTAATTACGTTAACACAATTTGTTAGTTGTTTTGTTTATGTTAGTCGTTGTTTATGGATTATGGATATGACACTGAGTGTTGTATGTTCTGCAAACCCACAGGTCTGTTCTGCACAGTGACCGGTGACAAATGTCTGTCATCCCCGTGCCAAAACAATGGCACCTGTGAACCTGTAGGTTCTACCGGCTACACGTGTTTCTGTTCACATTCTCCTCTTGTTTACACCGGTGTGAACTGTGAGCGTTTATATGACCCCTGTGAACAGGCTGCATGCCCGAACTGCATCAGCACTCCAGGGACAGGAAACTTCACCTGCCTCTGTCCTGACGGGTTCGCCGGTCCCAACTGCACCCATAACATCAACGAGTGTGAGAGTAACTCATGCACGGGCGTCAAAAACCATTGCGTAGATGGTGTAAATGGATATTCTTGCCACTGTCCCAGTGGATACAGTGGGGATGACTGCGGGACCCGGGTGCGAGACTGCTCGGATGATCCATGCTTCAATAATGCCACCTGTGTTTGGGGACCAGCCGGGTACGAGTGCCAGTGTGCCCGAGGCTTTCGGGGTCAACACTGTGAGATAGATATCGATGAGTGTCTATCGCAACCCTGTAAAAATGGTGCCATCTGTCAAGATGATATTGATGCGTACCAGTGCTACTGTGTGCCCGGTTTCCAAGGTTACCACTGCGAGATTGACATCAACGAGTGCGCCTCCCAACCATGTGAAAATAATGGCACATGCATGAACGAGAGGGATCGCTACGTTTGTGAATGTCTGACTGGGTTTACAGGTAAAGACTTTAAATTGACGTTACGAAAAATGCCATTTTACTCTTTAAATTCATATAAAAGTATAGTATTCGCATTATGCTCCACAGATCTTTAAAGAATACCAGGGTTGTCCAAAAATACAGGGTATTACTTACTGGCATTGTATCTTTGCCAATTTTGCCAATACGAAGGCATGGGTCATTTTGAGTCCAGCTGTTTTAAGATGAATTTATTTAAAGGTACGGTAGGCAATTTCAGAAAAGCTAGCAATAGCATGCTAGCTTTGAAAGCATAAGATCCCTCCCTTGAAAGCGTTCTCTAAAGCCACGCCTCCTCCAACACAGAACACATACATAGTTTGACAGGCAGGTAAAACATCCAATCATTGCATTCAGACCAATTTATGGTGCTGCGCCTTCCACAGAAAACACATAAATATATTTAGACCACTCAGTGAATGCTGTCCGGGTGTGAAAAGACTTTAACCAGCATAACACAAATGTTATTAGTAAGAATCATTGTTTTTTCACAGACGCCTCTTTAATTGCTGTTTTTTGTTGATTTGGGCCGCAGGGGTGAATTGTGAAGTTGAGATTAATGAATGTGAAGTGACTCCCTGTCAGAATGGCGCCACCTGTCACGATCATGTGGGACTGTACACCTGTGAGTGTGTGCATGGATATGAAGGCATTAACTGTGAGCTGGACATTAATGAGTGTGACAGCTCACCCTGCCTAAACAACGGGCTGTGTTTGGACATGGTGAACAGGTGAGGTTACTTCAGTGTTCAGTCTAATAGAAATTTCAGACTAATCAGTCTTGACTAGCCTCAAGTCCTAAAGGATAAATAACAGACTTGCTATTGTTTCTGTTGTCCCTTTGAATAAAATTTCCAGGTTGTTTAGAATTGTTTTCTGTCTGTGATTTGATAGTTTGTGGCTGCCACTTAAAGTACAGTATGTCTGAAATATTTGGCTATGTTTGGAGTAGCAGGTACGTCCTCATAGTATATGCTTATTATATCTGACACATATAGTATGTACTGCACACTGTGCAAAGTATGTGAATTTCCTGTATGAACTGTCTAAACATCCTGATCATGTGACATACTACACCTGCAGTAATGTGTAGCAGAGCACTATGCTTAGGTTACTGTATCCAAAACTGTGATGTGCTCAGATCTTCCATTTCTTATCCATCTAATTATGAAATAATTGTTTCTTTTACAGCAATGTATATTTAAACATTTCTAATATTTAACATTTACCAAGTCAGCAATAAGACTGAAATTATATATAAATAACCAGTTAACAGGAAATGTTTTCAGAGTGTTGACTAAATGTCCTCTCAATGTTCTTGCAAATTTACAAAAAATCTTCTTGCAGTAACGATAGTAAAACTTTTTTAACTTAAAACGTTGTTTTTGAGTAGTTAATGTAACATTTAAAAATGTTACAGAATTAAAAAATGTTTGAATAACATTTTTATAACCAAAGAATAATGTTAATACAACGTCTAAAAAAGTGGATGTTTTGAATGTTCCTGGGATTTTTAAAATAACATTTTTAAAATTTTTGTTACCTAATGGAAATGTTATGGAAACGTTATTACAACCTAAAATTTGTAGCTGGGTAAATTGTATAGTGCCATCGTGAAATACAGTCTACAGTCAAAATGCCTTTTGTTTTCTGTTCATCCTCAAATTAATAATTTGACTGGTCGAGTTGAATCCAGGGTAAAGAGAAATCTGCAGTGACCTGCTGCTCTGATATCTCACAGCTGCCCATGTTGTGTTTTAAATCAACTTTATCCTAGTAGCCATGAGGGGGAATTTCCGAATTTGCGTACGTAACATTGCATTTAAGTTTTTTTGTTTTGAAAAAAAGCCCAGTTCAGAACTCTTAAAAAGAAGAACATGAGAAAATGTTTGTAGTTGTGAAGCTGTCCAGACCTGCAGCATCATTAACCTTAGTTAGTAAAATAAGTTACTGACCAGTACATACTGTATGTATTCCATACGTACTGTATGTATTCCATACATACTGTACATTTTCCTCAGATTACTCCAAGGGGTTTGGATAAAAATGTCTGCTACATGATTGCCTACTTCTTATCTTTCTTTAAGTTGTTTATGGCACATATTCAAGTAATTATCTAAACTAATATCCATTGGTTTAATTACAGATTTGAGTGTGACTGCAGTGGCACAGGATTTGTGGGGTTTGTCTGTGAGAAAGATATACCAGAATGTGTATCTAACCCATGTCAACACGGCGCAACCTGCATGGAAGGAGTTAACCAATATGCCTGCGTCTGCTGGCCAGGTAATCAATCTGAATTTTAATTTTATTTAAAGGGTCAAAATTAATTCTATCATACAAAGTTTATGAGTTACAGTAATAAGTGAAAATCTTGCAGCACATACAGTCGGCATCAATCAGGGTTCGAACGGATGCCTTTTAATTTTCTCTTATACCACACTGCCCCCTAGAGAAATATATATGACATTGCAGAAATTTATACTAAAGCAAACGTTTGGAATGTAATATTATTGTACTGAATACTTTACAAACACTGTATACTGCCTGACATTTCTTAAAAATACCATATGTAAAAAACAGTAAACATTTTAAATATTGCATGTTTAATTTAATAAGTTTTGTCTAGTTATCATCTCAGAAATAAATCACAAAGTAACAAAAATCGTAACTGGTTAATTTCCTTTCATGGAAAGTCAGATCAGGTGCATTGCATTGTGGGATGCAGTGTTTGTCCTCACACAAAGCACTTAGTGGTTTAAGATCTGGGCTGATAAAATATTAAGTTTTAGGTTTGAAGGGTTGATGCATAAACTGTCACTGTTGTGACTTGTGATCAAGACAATAAACCTCAGGCAGATGCAGAAAGATGGTCACTGTACCAGAACTCGTGCGACAGTGTGTATAGCAATATAAAGAATTTAGACTTTGTAAAGACATTTAAAGTGTGATTTTAGTGTATATATGATACACTGTTATGTTTCAATGATATACCACTAATGCGTTATGGCTCTGTTATAACTATAGACTGAATCCTGCTGACCACAAATGCGCAAAGTACACAAAAAGTACAAAGGCAAAAAAGTTACAAAAACATTAAAAATTAAAAATGTTATTTTGAAAGTTCTAGAAACATGCAAAACATGCTTTTTTTAGACGTTGTGTTAACGCTTGGTTTAGAGAATGCTAGCAAATATTCTGTGTTAGCTGGACATTTGACTCTACAAATATTAGTGCAATCAGCCCATTCGACAATAAAGATAAAAACCGATGTTGTCCTTTGATTCTGTGTTTATCAAACAATAAATGATCAAACTTAATGTCAAATTTAATATCTTTTTGCGTATGTGAGTCCATACGGTTTTCATGGCTAAACGATTAAAGCGACATGAGTGAGACGATGGTTATGGTGATGGGTTTATTTCAGGCTATGAGGGCGAGAACTGTGAAATTGACGTGGATGAATGTGAAGCTCAGCCGTGTGAGAACGATGGGGAATGTTTCCAGAGATCAGATCCGAGCCATTACAGAGTTCTGCCTGAATTAGACACACAGTTCAGCTATGAGTTTGCAGCGGGACACCTGTGCCACTGTCGTGCTGGGTTTACAGGTGAGGTGTAACGACTAACAGCTTTCACAGTGTATAACAGTTATTCATCAGCTGTACCCTGCATGACATTAACTGTTCAAGCAAGCTGTTGGTAAGAGTTTCTCTGTTTTGCAGGTAAAAATTGTTCCGTTAATGTGAACGAATGTGAATCGATGCCGTGTAGAAACGCAGGCACCTGTGAAGATCTCATCAATGCGTATCAGTGTGTGTGCACGCCAGGCTTCACAGGTGATGTTATAAAGTTAATGTGCATGAATTATATTTATGATTGGTTGTCTGTTGCTATGCAACTAACAGTAACAATCTAGATCTGCAATGTTTCACACTGTATTCGTTTGGCTTCAAAATTCTGGTTTATAAACCAGGGTTGAAGGCAGCGCTCGCCTCCTTTCAATATTACAAAATGTGTGTGTGTGTTTACATATTTTTAGTGTGAGGTTACCAAGCTAACAGGGAAGGTTGTCAGAACACTGGCTAAAGTTCTCTAAAAGTTCTCTCAAAGTTCTCAAAAACGTTTTTGCAGTAACATTAGTAGAACATTTTTTAACATCATATATCGTATCTATCAAAAATGTTACACTTAGGTTGCTAGTAAAACATTAAAAAAATGTCAGAATTAAAAAAAAATTGAATACATTTCTAATTTTCAAGCAATAATGAGTGTTAAATATTAATAATAAATACAGCGTCTAAAAAGGACATTTTGAACATTCGGTGAACTTTCAAAATAACAATTGTGTTAATGGAAATGTTAGGGAAACATTCTTACCACCTAAAATTGTTAGCTGGGTATGAGCTTGAGTTTTAACCATGAAGGTTAAATGTTAGAATGACATTAAAACAGAAATTACACAATGCAGTTTTACTGTCTCGAAAACTCTTGGGCACTAAAACTATCCCACACACTGACCCCTGCATGGACACGACTAAAATCACATCTGCAGTAATGAGTCGGCCTCTAGCTGGCATGGAAAGCAATCGCTCATGCTGGCCTGGGCGGACAGGCATTCCTGATGTCAGCATTGACAGGAGCCAGCTGGGGAGGGAGGGGAAGCTCTGTGGATTATTAACCCAGCAGGGCAGCTCGGCAGAGGGGGAGTGCTGCTGGACTCATCCTTTGTAATCACTCCTCACCGCTTGCTACCTAGAGGTAGAAAGAGTTGGTGGACGTCTGTATGGGAAGCTGTCAGGTTTGTGTCAGTCTGCTGCGGCTTGTCTTGTTGAGGAGAGTGACTGTGGCCTGGACGTTTGGCAGGATGAGAGAACTAATAGTGGAAGTGATTTGCAGTGGGCTGCTTCTCATGACAGGTACAGTGTCTGCGCTTTCTGGAGGTCTACAGGCCTTCTGCATTAATGCAGAATTATCCTGCAGTGAGCTCATAATTCTCCTGTGCAGGAATGATGTGCTAAAATGATAAAGCCGGTTGGTTACTTTAAAAATAACGTAGTTCTACTATAATGTGTCTAATCTTATATAGAGCGTGAAGTTTGTTTATTTTTATTGAGCTTATTTATAGATACTGATTCACAACCAGTAAGAAGCTCTTTATATTATTATAAAAAACAGTTATTATTTTTATTTACAGTTATATTTATTATAATAGTTCTTATTTTCTCGATGTTTGTGTATTTACACTTCTGATCTAACAGCTTTACTCTTGAAAAACACAGCTAAT
>JAZGTJ010020588.1:0-10318 GCA_036877575.1 Botia almorhae
ATTCATTGTTGCCTCTTATTGTGATTGAAGTTGCTTCCTTGTCCTCATTTGTAAGTCGCTTTGGATAAAAGCGTCAGCTAAATGACTAAATGTAAATGTAAATACATGACAACCTTTAGCTTTATTTTGTTCCCTGCTTACTCACAGCAGTGTGATGTTATGGCTGCAATTAGTAACATTATGCCTCACCGCTTTTGTTGGCACGGTTTTTCAGTGCCCGACATATCAAATATAGTTGGAACCATCAGTTTTACATCTATAATTAACTATAAATCATCACAATAAACTCTGTTCATATCTAAAACAGTTACAAATTGCAGCTTTAACGTGCCAGAGGTGAACTGGCCCTCCTGGTCAAGCCTGACTTCTCCCAAGGTTTTTTTCTCCATCTATACATCATTGGAGTTTTGGTTCCTTGCCACTGTCGCCCGGTTGGCTTGCTTGTTGGGAGGCTGCTGACATCTAACTTGGACTAGGGTTTTGTAAATTATAAACGTCCAATATTTTACTGTATATATTTTAGGTTTGTATGTATGTATCTCGCTTTTGCATGTTGTGTTGTTCATGGTACTATTGCAAATCCCTTATAGTACTGTCCCATGATGTAGCCTATTATATACCTTCCTTATTGTTGAGTGTTTAAAATAAAAGCAAACACACTCCGGATCTGGAACTCTGCATAACACTTTATTCAGCGCTCAACATGTACTACTACTTCACCTTCTTTTTTCATACTCAACTCATGTATGAGAGCTCCCTCTCGAGGCTTACTCAGAACACCACACTTATGTAAGCTGGAATGCATGTAGTTTGCTTAACATTTATAATTTATGTAAGCTGAAATGCATGTATTTTGCTCAACAATTTTGTGGCTTTATCGGTTCAGTCCGCTCTTTGTTCGTAAACATACTATAGGCCTACTATAGTATTTGTCTTATCCCACACATATTATTTGCAATAATACCATTAACATGTCTGACATTTGTTTTGTGTTTTACTACTATTCTTTGTTTTTTATGTAAAGCTTCTTTGAAGTAATGTAACATTGTAAAAAGCGCTATATAAATAAAATTGAATTGAATAATACAGTGAGCAAAAATTGTGCTACAGTGGCACAGTCATCTGTGACTATAGTGTCAGATTTCAGATCAGCATCACTCACGTTCTTCATCATCATCATTATGTGTTACTGAATCCAGCAATGCGACATTTACGTTGCTGCGCGTGCTGCAGAAGCGACCAAATCAACGGATAATAATGTAGGTTGGTTTTTCTTTCATAATATTTTAATGAAGCAAATAAATGGCATTTAGGAATACATTGAGAAATATATATAGATCGTATGCGTATTTACAGTATGTATGAACTCGTGATAAAGGTTTGTTTATTGACGCGGACGCCTGTCGCCCTCTAGCAGCGGCTGGAGGGATCTCGCCGCAGTGAGGAAAACATGGCGGCGGCTCGAGTATTTCACAGCCTGAGACAGACGAGCAGAAGCGCGCTGCAGCCGAACCTGAACCTGCGAATCTGTGTCAGGTCAGACCCACACTAACATCACATCCGAACCGCGGTCACCGCGCACGCAGTCGCGGTAAATTAGCGCTCAGTTGATCTGTATCTGTCATACGGATCTGTTTAAATCAAGCACATGAATGTTGAATAAACACAAATAATTCTCAATGTTGTGTTTAAACTCGTGATGTAGGACACAGTATGTGTGTCCCAGTAAGGTTTAGGGTTCAGTATTTACCAGGAAGTTTGTCTGACTGACCTGAAGTCGAGGTCAACTGCAGAGCACGTCACAGTACTGTCAAACACAGATACATTCATATCAATGACGTGAACTGTGTGTAAACTTTTACACTGCTAACCCGAGTTTCATGTGTGCAGTAGATGAATGTATGTTCATAGCAGTGTAGCAGTGTTCTGGATTATATGTTTATATCTTATACTTATATATAGTCTGTCACTGTAAATGTAAACACGTTTGTTTAATACACTTGTCAAACAGCGTAAATGTCAAATCTATGTACATGTTTACAATTAAATGAAATTGGATTGATGTTATTTTATATAACTTATGACTCCAGAGGTAAACAGAAGTATTGAGATGGTCATGCACTGCAAGTATAATTTTGATGGAGCTGTGATATGTTCACATTTACAGAGTAATAATGATCATATTTTCTTTTGGCCTCATTTTAGGAGTACATCCACAATCAAGTCCCTTTTTGTACGAAAAGTGGATCCCAGAAAGGATGCACACTCACACCTGCTTGCTAAGAAAGAAGACAACAACCTCTACAAAATTCAGTGTATGTTTTAAACTTGAATCTGTCTGCTAAAGATTGCTAAAGATTGTTGTATTATTTTCTTTATATTATATTATTTAAGTTTAAATTGAAATTTTTCTGCCATTTTGGTCTATAGTCACGAAAGGGGTATTTTAAGATTCCTTGAGGCAATCGTATAAAATAATCAAATTACAATCATCAATACAAATATTTGGTTCTAACACAACTGAAATTTCTTTGAACTTGTAAAAACAATATGAAACATAATACAATCTGTGTCAGATTCTGAATCTGAAATATCAACTGAAGTCACAGATAAGAAAATGCCACTCGATATTCAGCTTTCTGCTTCAGCTTTCTCCATCTGTGCATCGGTCTCCACTTCATCCTAAGCTAATGTTCTAAGCTAATGGCATTAGTCTCCCAGTAAGCCCTGAAAGTGGCAAGGAACCAAAACTCCAGTAATGTATAAATGGAGAAAAACCTTGTGAGAAACCAGGCTTAGCAGGGAGGGCCAGTTCTACTCCTGCACACTAAACCTGCAGTTCATAAATATGTTAGTTAAAAGAAAGAGAGGCTTAGATTAAACTATTTAAACAATTAGTAGGATTAGTATGGAGCCTTATTAAGGACAATGGTATTTGCAGTTGCGTTTTTTATTTGTGGGTGTAAAAGTTGTGACACAACATAATTCAAATGCAGATTGTTTGCATTTTCGTTTACGCGAATGTACAATGTGTGCCAAATAAAAATCAAAGTCTATTTGCAATTGCATTTCCCGTGTCTTATGCATTACGACCCGGTCATATTTAAATTGCAAAATATTTTAAATAGCAATTACCCGTTTGCAATTCCATTTCCTCTGCGTCATGTACTGAGTGTGCCAAAACTCAAAAGCAATCGCGGCTCTCTTTGCATTTGCATTAACAATGCCTTCACACAAACCTGTCTATCACTGTCAGGGGTGAGACTATGTTATGGGGCGTGTTTGTGTTGGGAAGTGACTTCACTCACGGTTGACGCCAAGAGGGGAAATGTCAGGAACAGGTGATTGTGCCGAATGCTACAAAGCATCCATTTAAGGCTGTCACTAATTATTTCCCCTTAACTGCATAAGTGTTTCCTTATGCAGTTTTGTTATGTAATAACACCTCAAACGCAATGGCTGATTTTATGCTAGCTGAAGAGGAATACAGAGCGCATTTTTACAGGTCGAAATTGTTAAATTCTATCAACCATGCACGCAACTTTGATGTTACAGTATATCCAGGCAGTCACGTAAATCAGTTTGGCTTAAATGAAACATCGGTTTTCCCTGATTAATGGTGTTAATCGTATTTTCGTTGTAACAGTGTCAATAATCTATGCCAAATCACATGTCAAATCACATGTGATTCTATGCCTCAGCAAGGTGTGTTCCATTTACTGTGGACGATTTTGTAACGGCTTCTTCGTTGCTGATTGACAGGTTTGTGTGAAGGCATTGTAAATTCAAAGACAATTGCGATTGCTTTCAAGTTTGGGCACACTCAGTACGTGATGCAGAAGAAATGAAATTGCAAACAGGTAATTTCTATCTAATTTAAATATGACTGGGTCCTAACATGTAAGACGTGGGAAACTATACATTTTCATTTGAATTGTGTCACAACGTTTACACCCACAAAGAGAAAACGCAATATAAATTTGTCCTCAATAACACTCCATAGGTTAGAACTACCGGCCCGTTTTAGTGACATCAGAGAAAGATGGGATGTGTCAAATAAGGGATGTGTCAACAAAGATAGGGACAGAAAATTGAGGAAGGGGGTTTCAACAGAGATGGCAGTAATGGCATAAAGTTACTGATTGCTGCTTTAACAGCAAACCGCTGTTACAAGGCAGAATTTATGTTGATGTAAAAAAGGTTAACTGAGGGGGAATTTTACACCTATAAAATGAACAGGCAACTATGCGAAAAGCATTAAACAGACTGTGTAAAATTTAAAAATATGTCCATCACATTTTTCCCAGTGCTTTTGGGTGGCCCAGGCTATGGCTGTAGACATTGTTCTGTGGCGATGGGGCAATTTTCAGGATGAAATAGAGATCCTGGGTCTGTCCTGGGTCTGTCTGTCATGCACTGGATCCATTTTGGAGCAGGCGTAATCGGAAGCTACCCTGGGATTGATATCCTGGGATAAAAACTCAAAACATGGAATAATTGGCATAGCTGCTGTTCCTCACAATAAGAGCAAACATTTTTTTTAGATAAAATAGAAAAACAAGTGATGAGATGCATTATGAGAATGCTTGCCTAAAGAGATAATCTGTCTTTAATCTAGATTTGAACAGCGAGAGTGTGTGTCTGAGCTCCGAACAGCATCAGAGAGACTATTCCAGAATTTAGGAGCCAATTGCGAAAATGCTCTGCCACCTTTTGTGGACTTTTTAGTGGCTTGCCTTGGCTTGTGGTGCGAGAGAAAGTCTTACCCATTTAATGCTTTATAGGTAGTCAATAGTACTTTTTAAGTAATACAGAATTTAATACGGAATTTAAAGGTAACCTGTGTAAAGATTACAAAATTGGGATTGTATGGTCATACTTCCTGTTCCTGGTAGAACAACTAGCTGCTGCGTTTTGGATTAACTGTAGCTTGTTTATTAAGGAAGCTGAACAGCCTTCAAGTGCATTACAATAGTCCAGTCTGGAGGTCATTAAAGCATGGATCAGTTTTTCTGCATCAGAAATAGACAAGATGTTTTGCAGCTTAGCGATGTTTCGAAGGTGGAAGAAGGCGGTTTTTGTAATATATGCCATATGATTTTTAAAAGACAAATTACTGTCTAATGTGACTGTATGATATAACTGTATTGGATGAGGTGATGTTACATCCTTCTATTTGGAAATTGTAATCAGAGAGCTTCAGTTTACATGGGTTTGGTCCAATTTACTGTCTAATGTCCAATTAACTGTCTAATTTAAAAGAAGAAAATTAAGAGCCATCCAATGCTTTAAGTCTTTCAGAATCAGAATCAGAATCAGAAAGAGCTTTATTGCCAAGTATGCTTGTGCATACAAGGAATTTGTTTCAGTGTTGTTAGCCTCCAGTACACAGAGACAACAACGCACAGACAATACAAATAAGGGAATAAGAAACACAGTCTGATAATTTAGATAGAGTAGGAATATCTTCTGGTCTTGATGTAATATATAGTTAAGTATTATCAGCGTAACAGTAAAAATGTATCCCGTGACTTCTAATAATATTTCAGAGGGGCAGCATGTATAATGTAACTAGCAAAGATCCTAAAATAGATCTTTGAGGCAGGCCATATTTTACTGCCATTCATTTAGATGATTCCCCTTTTAAATAAACAAAATGGTAGTGGTTAGACAAGTAGGATCGACACCACTGAAGTGCCTGTCCTTGAATGTCAATATATTTTGAATTTTAAATTGAGCAATATAGTGTGTCATAACACAGCAGTCTGAATTTGTTTTCACACTGGCAGTGTTTGTTATACGTTTAAACTGCATAACTTTATTTCAACTTTAAATGCATTTAGGAGTAAAAGTCTCTTCAAGAAGCTTATATATAACTGCATATGCATTTTTTTATGATCTCCAGCGTGATGTGATAATTTTTCTCCTCCCACAATTACTATTTCTGCATATAAAGGACTGTGTATATGTAGTTTACATGTATACAGTATCTCTCTCTCTCTTACAGTTCATAATGTCAAGCCAGAGTGCCTTGATGATTATAACAAACTCTGGTAAGATTATGTGTAGTGCTGTTGCGTAGCGTTGATCAATGTACTCAGATTGTTAAACAGATTTATTTTTACATGGGGACTGATCGGATTATTGATGTGTAATAATTTACTAAGCACATTTACTAAGATACATAATGCTGCATAAAGTAGCTTTTGAATTTGTGTGTCATATAAAAATGCATTCATAAATGAAGGTTCTGTCCTTCTAAGACCACACAACTGTATTTTTTATGTGGAACACAAAAGAGGAAAGAGCTTTGATTATATTGTCAAATGTTGTTAACTGGGTTTAAATGATGACTGTGTTTGCACATGCAGTGAGGATGTTCTGCCCTCTATTCATTCTGACTCAAACTACCCCTGTGAGCTAGTGGGCACCTGGAACACGTGGTATGGAGAACAGGACCAGGCAGGTAAAGACACACACAAACACACACATACTGTATTTGTACAAAATATATTTACTGATGGTGTTTACTTGGAGCAAGTTCCTTCACGTTGGTCATTTTATGCTGTGTGTGTGTCCATCAGTTCATCTGTGGAGATACAGAGGAGGATATCCAGCCCTGACCGAGGTCATGAACAAACTCAAGAAGAACAAGGTGTGTGTCATAGTGTGTCTGCATTCATTCTGCGTCAATGATCACATGTCTGGTTGTGAGGGGTTTATGTCACAGAGGAACTCGTGAATGTTGTGGCTTTGATGAGCTGATCATACAGAACGAAACTAAGCTGTACAGCACTCAGACATCCAGACAGTGAAGAGTGCCAGTTTTCTGTTCAGCAACTCCTGTTGCCATGATAACAGAGTTCTCTGATATAGTGTAGTTTCCCCCAAGAAATGTATGTACGAAGCACTTTTTGTATTGAAATTGAAATCACACTTGCGCTACAAAATCACAGTAGGTCTGTCTTGTTTATCATTAAAAATTAGTGTGTAAATAAATCTGTTGTTGTTCACATTAGAGCAGGAAAACACACTTCAATCTGCGTTTGAGATGTTTGGGAATGATTTGGCACGTTGCTGATGTTCTTGTATGGATTCTGCCATGTGTGTGTTCAGGAGTTTTTGGAGTACAGAGAAAAGCGTGGGAAGATGCTGTTGTCTCGTCGAAACCAACTTCTGCTGGAGTTCAGCTTCTGGAATGAACCAGTGCCTCGAAATGGACCAAACATATATGAGCTGAGGTCCTACCAGCTCAGGGTGTGTAGAGACTAAGCACTTTGAGTGCCACCAGATCACAGTTGTGTTTCTGCAAAAGGATGTTTATGTTGATCATGGTTGATGTAATTGCTCAAACAGTTATGATTACAAAAAGAGCTTCACAATATAACATGAGTTGGGTTACTCACTTTGTAATGTGAGTTGAAATATCCAAGGCAATGTGTATGAGAACTCATACACACACATTTCCTTCATTGGTATAGTACAGCATTTATCTTTGAATGGTGTATACTGTCATACTGTTAAGGAGATTTGAATGGATTTGTTTTTTCCTCTAGCCTGGAACCATGATCGAGTGGGGAAACTACTGGTGGGTCAATCCTGTTTCTTGTTGAAAAAGTTGAAATGATGTTTGAGAAAACATGGTAACACTCCTTGGATTTAACACTTTGAATCCTTTATATATTAAGATATAAAAAATATATCAAGCCAAATATGGGAGAATATAGGCAGTAAATATACAGTGGCCCCTAAAAGTATTTGAGGTTATTGTACACTTAAAAACTTAGTTATGTTTTAATAAAATATCAAAGCAACTGTCATTTATGTTAAAGATTCACAAGCATAGTTTTAAGGTTTAGTGTCTAAATACTTTATGGGGCCAACCGGTCCCGTTTTTTTTATACCTGACTTGATTTGACAAACTATCGACAAGTGATTACATGATCTACATCATATAACATGCAGAACAAGAATCTGCATGTTTAAATCAAGCAGGTTGATTTAAAATGTCTTATAAATACAGAAACACACACAAAGCAACTGAAAGAGGGATGCAGAAAGAGTGTGTATGTTTACAGGGCCCGAGCCATTGAGTTCCGTCAGCAGAACCAGGAGGCTGTTGGTGGATTCTTCTCTCAGATCGGACGACTCTACATGGTGCATCACCTCTGGGGTGAGCAACTAAACACTGTAAACAAGCATCAAATCATCCAGTATCAAACAGTGACTGATAAAATCATTACTTAAACAATACAAAATAAAATTTATCACAAATATAAGACAAATAACTAGCTACTTAAAACATATGTTAAAATTCTTAGTATATTTCCAGAATTCCCTCTTTTACTGTTAGTCAATTTTAATTAATTAATTGTATTTTAATTTACTGTAAAAGAACATGTTTTAACAATATTTTACTGTAATGCATGGTTTTTAAAATTTTTTGAAAATAAGATTTTGGTCATTTGTACATTTAATTTTTTATTAATAATAAATTTAAGGTTATTTACAGGGAGCCAACAGACATGTTTTTATTGTAGTTTTTTTTTGTTTAAATAACAGTGCTGATGACAGGTCTTCATATGTCTGTGTTTATTAGATGGGTTTTCTTGTTTCTTTCAGCATATAAAGACCTGCAATCAAGAGAGGAAACAAGAAATGCTGCCTGGCAACGTGAGGGCTGGGACGAGGTGGTGTATTACACAGGTGAGGACAGGGCAGGACACAAACATCTTAAAGGGACAGTGTACCCTCAATTAAAACTTTTGTTATTATTTACTCTATAGTTTAACTGTGACATTCTGAACATCATATATGACTTTTAGAAAGTATATACAGTATATATGACATATATGAAGAATATTGATGCTGCTCTTTTAGTTTGATAATATTATCAACATTAGGTCTATGTTCACACTGCAGTTGTTAAGTAGTGTCTTGTACTTCTGTACTTTCAGACACACATTACAGTAAAAAAAGCAGTCAGTGTTTATGTTTTCTGTTTTGTCTTGAAACATTTTTCTCACTCAATATAGCTAAGAGCAGAAATTACTGTAACACTTTTGATTTTTTTGTAGAAAATACTTTTTCACTTCAGAAAAGTATTTAGGCTGATATGTGTAAATGTTTCAGATCTGTCTTTCATCAACACTTTAAGTTTAACAGTTATAGCAGATGGAAACTGGAATGAGTTTAGAGATCATTTCTGTGTTCAGTTTCCCAGATCCACATGTTATATTCACACCATATTAGCATGAAAACACACAGGCATTTGATTTGATTGGTTGATCCCTGCTGAGCGTTTGATTTGATGGTTGATCCATGCTGACACTTTAATTCTCTGTGTAAATACACAACAGTCTCAGTAGATCATTTTATACCAGTTATGCCCTATTAAAATATTATAAATATGCTTAGTTATAAATACATGCTTTATTGTTTAGTTATTTGTGCAGTTGTAACACTCTTTTTATTGTGCTAAATTTATATTTCATGACCTTGTGAAATAAAAATAAGATTAATTGGATACAGAAAATATAAAACGCTTCAAAAGCATATAATGACAGAACACTGCAACAAACTTGATCGTTTAGCACATTATGTCCCGTCTGCACAGATGGAGTGAGATTGAGATTTTATCTGCAGCCTCAGAATGCTTGTTTTTCTCAACAAGACCATGTGAGCAATATAAAGACAATAACCACAGGTTTATATTAGTGTCTATGTTAATTGGGTTGATCTGCTTTATTCGCGTTTTCTCAATCGCTCTGCATGAGCTTAATCTGTACTTTTGCTGTTACAAGATGGTCTCCTCAGTTTGCTTGAAAAGAAAGTTGTGGATGTCTTCAAGATTGTTCATGAAACAAAATTGTTGGGATCACCCACCAACAAAGATCCATCTTCCTTGGGTGAACACATTTATTATACCAGTAACTCAGACAACCTGCAAAACAAGGAACAAAAGTGATAAATAAGAGAGAAAGATTTATTCCACCACCCGCTATGATAAAACGTGCCTAGATGAAGACATGCAACATGCAAATCACCCATAGAGAACCTGCAAAACAAGAAAGACAGATGATGGAGAACAGATGATGGAGAACAAAACTTACCTAAAGTCTGAGTCTTCTCCTTACTGCTTGGTTGAGAAGGTAGAACTCAATGAAGCGCTCAGCTCATTCCATGTAAAGCGTCTCTCTCGCTTAGACTAAAGATGTACAGTTGTGTTCAAAATTATTCAACCCCCAATGCTGTAAAGGGTTTTAGGGAATTTAGTGTACATTTGTAATTGTGTTCAGAATGAAATCTTACAAGGACT
>JAZGTJ010020589.1:0-10318 GCA_036877575.1 Botia almorhae
TAGTCTTCTGTAGTTTCTGTGCTGGTTTATAGTCTTCTGTAGTTTCTGTGCTGGTTTATAGTCCTCTGTAGTTTCTGTGCTGGTTTATAGTCTTCTGTAGTTTTTGTGCTGGCTTATAGTCCTCTGTAGTTTCTGTGCTGGTTTATAGTCCTCTGTAGTTTCTGTGCTGGTTTATAGTCTTCTGTAGTTTCTGTTCAACACAATTCTATCAGAAAACAGTTCATTACTCGAAGCTTTTTAGATGGTAAAAGTGAGGGAAAGTGTGTCTCAAAATGTTTCACAACAGACTCAATCAAATGTAGTTAATTACACGTAACATCTGTCATTAATTGTAGTTTATTCTCAGTGAAGTCAAGTTCTGCAGGAAATCCTGAAGAGACACAAGGAATTGATGACTGTTAAACTCTGATAAAAGTCAAATCTACAGTCGTGTTACAGTCAAGCCATGAACAAAAACTTCAATGATCTGAACTTTGATAAATACAGCACCAATCTTTAATCCCAGAAGAGCTGAGTCACCTAACTGAAAAACCTCTTATTAATGTCACTGTCATAACAGTCACCTTTATATAACAAAACACCAGACTGTGGATGACATAAGAGACACATTTTTCTGTGTTTTTGGGGTGTTTGTATGCTATTGTTTATCTCTGTGCAAGTAGCACAGCTCCAAATGCATGGTGTGCTTAGCAGTGGTGCATCATTAGCTGTTTTAGCTCGCGCTCTGCAATATCAAGCCAGTTCTGTGTGTTTCAATACAATACAAAATATGTGTTTCAGCAGTTCTTTAGAACAACCTGAAACAAGCCATTATGTATAATTGGGCCAATATTGACGCTCACAAGTGACAAAACAAGCTGGTTTCCATTTGTAATTGCTGGCTATCATGTGCTGATTCCAGTGTGGAGGAATTTTTGAGGAGTGCTGAGGCAGAAGGTCCACTGAGGTTCCTCTCGACTGACTAAAAATTGTAATCAGTCCAAATATTCTGCTTACATAAAACTCTAAACTATGCTAATGCTACTGTAGTGCTTGTACAGCCCATTATCAACCCGCTGCAAAAGGATGGGTGGTCAGACCAGAGGGGAACGAGCACTATTATCAGTTTTAAATGTGTTGAAAGACGTGATCATAGATTTTGGTGCTCTGGATTACATGAAGCTTGAACACAACACAGATTTAAATGTTTTTATCTGTTACAATGGAAGTGACATGCATAAGTTATTATTTATATAAACCACTTTCATTTGTGCAACATTGTATGTACAATTACATTTTAAATGTACTGCCCTTCAACATACTATTCAGTTGTACTGTTTATCATTTACTAATCATGAGAGAATTAAAGCCGGCTGGCTGCATACCACACATCACACAAACAGATGACTCATGTTAAAGACATTTAGGCAGTATTTATTAATTTCATACATTTAACTGATATTTTTACTGTAATTACAAATTACATTAATTACAAACAGCAATATGATCACTCCAGCCTGCTCTGGAAAACCAAGCATAAATGCCACATTTGCAAAAACAATTTATTTTACGCTGCAAAAAATAAATTTATTGATGACTATTTTTATCTTGTTTTCAAGTAAAATGATCAAAACCTTTGTAAAAAATAATACTAATACAGAAAAATACTTAAGAAAAACTTAAAATAAAAGTACTTGTTTTCTTGAATTGAAAATGAATACAATTTTCTTACACTATGGCCAACTAGCTGTTTCTTATACTATAAATCGTATGCTTTTTTATAGGTTAACAAGAAAAACAACCAAGCAAACAAATCATTTGCTAATATGATAAGTCACTTAATTCAGGATATATTTTCAGAAAATGTTGCCTCTCAGGCATGTTGCATTCTTCATGTTTGGACATTATTTCCAGAAACAAGAAAAACACAGATTAAGCTATTGAACTTTAAGCAGCACAACATATAAGACACACTGCGTTCCATATGCAGACAGAACCCATCGTGCTCTGATTCATAAACTCACTAACCGTCTGAATTTAATAGCAGTGTTTTTGAAGTGAAGCTGTTTTCAAGAGCATCATTAGAATGTACTGAACGGCAGACAGAACATACTGACTCTCATGAGCCTCAGCCAGTGTCATGTTATGAGCTGTGAATGGTGTGGTGGTGGGATTATATGTGGGCTTTTTACCTCATTCTTCTGCCACATTGAGGTCCACTTAATTACCTCATCAATCTATTCATAGCCAGTGCTGTCCACATACTGCTGGAGCTCAAAAGCCCTTTCTTGGACATTTCAATCATTAAGCCCAGCTTTCTTCTGAGCTGACGCATGAGTCAAACCTTCCCCTAATGCAAGTTTGCACTGACACTAAAGGTGCTTTAAGAGGGGAATGATTTGTCTTTAATGCCAAACAATAAAGCTACCTAACAACTGGCAGAGGTGGACAATGTTAGAAACCTTTATTGTGTAGATCACCCACTGCATCCAGCGGATTAACCAATCGTGTGAAACCAGTTGAAGTTGCTTTAATAAGCAAACTTGGTTGATGTTGTGTTTACAGTAAGCTAAATAGACAGAAACATTTCACAAAGTTTTAAACATCTTAAAAACATTATAGAAACATAACTACAATTAAATTAAAAATATAACCAAAATACAATGTGAAAGTGACCTATTTGTCAGATATGGTAACACACACCTGAAATGTGACCTCTGCATTTAACCCATCACTGGTGAGGAGTGAACACACACACACACCTGGAGCAGTGGGCAGCACATTACTGCACCCGGGGAGCAATCGGGGGTAAGGTGCCTTCTTCAAGGGCACTTCAGTTGCAACCCCCCAGTGCTGGAATCGAACCAGCAACCTGCTGATTACAAGTTCAACTCACTAACCAGTAGGCCACAACTGCAATGTCACATGTTTTAAATAATAAAGCACTACTAAATATACCAGAGTTTCCGATTGACATGACTTTTATTACATTACCCACTACTTCTATGTTAATATTGTTATATAAGCATTTATCTTTACAGGCTGTATGTGTTACTGTTACATATTTATAAACATATTTGTTATGTAAAAAATAACGTTATTAAATACTTATGATAAAAACATCACAACCCATTTACAAGTTTAAAAAAGGTTTTTACAACATTGTTGTGCCTGCTGAAATTAGTTGTTGAAGTTGCTTGTCCTCATTTGTAAGTGGCTTTAAATAAAAGCGTTGGATAAATGACTAAATGTAAATGCTGGAACATGGAGCTGGAGAACACAACTGAGGAGAACAGATAAGAGGAACAGTGTGTTTCCTGACATCTGACCGCCCTTCTAAAGACTTGTGCTGAAGGTCTAGAATCTTCTCTTTCAGACACACAGCACTGCTGCTGATCCCCAGCTCAGCGGGGAGTCAACAAAAGCAAGCACCACACATCCCTCCTTCAACCTGACTAACAATTTACACCCAAACAACCAAACCAACCAAATAATCTCACAGATTTATAATGCAGAAAATGTCTATCTTTGTAATAGAAAAATAATTGTGTGTGTATTGTGTTGGAAGTCAAACTTATTTAATTGATTTATTTGGTTTTCAATGAACTATAATGGACTGATATTCTAAATGAACAGTAAAAAACATTCTCATTATAAGACATGTGTTTTTAACCTGAAACATATACTGATAAGATTTGTGTTCAGTAGAATGATACAGTGATGTGCTGTGTAGATTACATACCTCCAGCACATACAGACACATATAATGACGCATTACTCTCTCTCTCTCTCTCTCTCTCTGCTCATGCAGTGATGGCAACTCTCTGCTCCGGTCAGTGTCCATTTTCTGCCATTACATCACTGCTTCACCCCTCTCACTCACTCACCAGCGATCACTTCAGATAGCACACGCCACTGAGTGGAAAACTATTGACAGAACAATCTTCATGCCAAGATAAGTGTAACAAACACACAGAAGTGTAACTGAGGCTGGTGACAGAGTTCAACACCAGCCTTTACTCACAGATAAAGAGAGATATAGAATACATCCATAAAACAAGTACAATTCATTCTAGAAATACTTCATAATGAATGTTTGTCTTTGTAATTAGTCATTCAAATGTGATTGTTTGTTCTACCATTTAAATAAATATACTTTTTAACTCCGCTGTCCACTGTTAAAGGTTTGGACCTGTTTAAAATGTCATAACTAGACTCTGTTACTCTGAGGATGGCTTTTAAAAGTGTGAAATGGATCTGTAATTTCTCTTTTTCCTCATGTTTAACATTACGATCCCTCAGATAAAGCTCTGTTACTTCTTTAACCCCTCTGCTCCCCAGCCACCTGCTATATAACACCCACTTTTTCTGATCTAAAAAGAGTAAACATGTTTTCTTCCAGAATATCATTCTGTTGTGTGATAATGTTATATCATATCATTGGCATGTGCTTTACAGAAAAGTCAGAGCTATCCAGCATAGTAACGTTTCTATTTGAGTTTATCTGACACACTGTTACAACAAACAGTACAGCAAGTCCTAACAGACTCACTTCTGCTGTAGCGCCACAGATCTGAGAATCATAGCACATAGTTATGCAAAAATACCATCTGCAACAATACCATGTATTCTGTGTTCTGTATACATGCTTCATAATTCATGTTTCATTCCTGTTTTCTGTGTTTTATTTTTCATGTAAAGCTGCTTTTAAACATTGCAAAAAAGCGCTATATAAATAAATTGAATGCAATTTAAAATACTCTTCTGTAAAAAGTGTTTAGCTGTAAGTGTGCTTGTGTTTTTCTTTTTAAACTTAATAATTGATTATTTGGTGTCAGACCTGAGTACTGTAAATGGCAACAGTAGGAACTGTAGGATCTGTTTAAATGCTTTATAAATGATCACTAGCCTTCTGTTCAGAGGAAAAGGGCGGAGCTTGTTTTCAGGAGTGAAGACAAAGACAGAAAGATAAATCACAAGTGTCAACAGCATAAGAGAAAGAGAGAGAGAGAGAGAAAGAGAGAGAGAGAGAGACAGATCTCAGCAGCTGGATGCTTCACATTCTGTGTGTCTGTGAGTAAGTACAGATACAATAACAGTCAGTCAATACTATTGACCTGTTTTCAGCTACTGCATCAGGACTACTGAACTCCCATTGATTAAACTCCATACATACACATACGTACACTGTCAATCTTCATCTGAATGTGTGGTGGTACATTCTCACCGTTACGTTTATCCTATAAAAAGATCTGTGCTCAAATACACGTGATGGATAATGCGTGTTTATTTTGCAAAAATAACAGTTTGTTATTTTAAATATACCATGTTCAAATTCATTTCAGCTGCAACTGTATGAGTAAAATAAAGACTGTGTATTAATATGAGACACAGGAAACTAGCACAGATTATATAGAAAATCAGTTACATCAGTTAACAGTCAACATACATGTCTTTATAATTGACCAATCATAATCAAGTGCAATAAGATGCTACAGTGTAGAATGCAAAGAGAAAAGCAACTGCTCAAATACTTTCTATTCAACGAGAAATTATTAACCAGTGCAAGACTCAAACCTGACCAAGATCTCATGTTGGGTGTTGTTAAAAACTCTTATCGCTGTTTTCTCATCCTTTTAACACTGACATGCTCAAAACAAAAGAGATTGAAATGTTGAAGCTCTTTTGTGATAATATACTAATTTGCTAAGGGAACAAAATACATACAAAATATTACATAAGTGTAATCTTACTGATACTGTGAGTTTAAATGACATATGACACATTTTAACATAGATAAAACAATGTTGTTTTCAAGATTTCATAAAGTCAAAGTGCCCCTAATGGAACAATCAGCTTGACACACTAATAGCCAATTGTTTTTTTTTCTTTTTGTAATTTAAAGTGTCAGTGCCCAATTTAACCAGTGTACACTCATAAACATAAAAGTGCTTCACAGCACCGTCATAGAAGAACCTTTCCCAAAGAACCATTCAATCAAAGAACCATTCAAAGAACTATTTCTTTCTTACCATTTTATAACTGCAAGAACTTTATTTATGCTACAAAGAACCTGCAAAGTTTGTACAGAAATGTTCTACGGATGTTGGATGGAACTGCATGGAACTGTACAGCCAAAAATGGTTTTTCAATGGCATCGTGAAGCACCTTTCATTTTTAGAACAGTAATGCAGTTAAAGTTACATCAGTTTTGAACCTAAACTCTAACTTCTAAACACTCCGTGCTTCTATACATCGGCCGGCTCATGGCATTATTTGAAACTATACAGTCTGTGTGCTGATGAGGGACTTTTCTTCCTGCTGTAATATTTCTGCAGTGCACTGTTGCAGGCCTGCCAGCAATGACATTATCTACTTACTGACAACTGCACAAATTCACAGCCAGCCCAGAGATCTTTATTTATAAACATCAGTGCTGTGCCCGGCTGCACTGCCACAAGTTTACCACTGAACCAAGTGTGTTTTCCTTCTGCCAAACTCGACTGTACACACACTGTCCCCAGAAGTATCTCCCATGCAGCTGGAGGATACAGTACACGAGAGGACGGGACATTCAACCCCACGCTTCTCGCATTAGTCTCACTAATTAGCCCACTCACACAGGTGGATATGGACACATTATAACACACTGGCAGGCGTGTTTGGACCTGTTTACACACACACAAACACACACACACACACACACACACACACACATGAATGTTCTGTGCAAACAAAGTACAGAGACACAGCTGCACAGGTGTAATCACATTCACACCTGCCCACACACACACACACATAAAGGCTCTGTTACAGTAAGCTGTCTCAACATTGCTCTTGTTTCATCCATCACCTCTCATGGATGTTCTCACAGAGCATGTTGTAATGCATCATGGGATTCCCATACATGCAGTGCTGCCCTAGATGCAAAGTGGCCAAAAGAAGCTCATCTTACAAGGCAGCAAAATTATGTTATCTGCCTTTTGTTACAGGGTCTGGCGCCTGTGATGCCTTAAAATGCTGCCTACATACACAGCTCACTAGAAAAGAGCCACATATTTCCTCCTGTTTCTTTGCATTACACCAGAATGAACGTTACAGCTGTGGTAAATAAAGGCATTGGTTGAAATTCTGCATGGAAAAACCACAGAATCACAATCAATTCAAGATTTTTTCTTAAAGAAAAAAGAGGGAATTTAAATCATGTGAATATTTTCTGTTGTGTCATGTTAGAGGAAGAGTGGATTCTGGGAATCCGGAACCCAAAGTTCATTTGTTTAATGTCACTGATAAAAGTGTGCGGGTACGGGCAGGGATCACATGAGGTGATGAGACACTGAATGGCCCACTTCAGATTTAATGCTTAATTATTTTGGCCCACAGAGCAAAGCCAGTTTGAGCTGGCATAAGTCAAGGATTGAATACTAGTGATGTCATATTTGGTCCTCTGGAGGCATCTGCTGTTTCACATGCAGGTGACTGCATTCACTGTGAGCTGTCAGTGAAGCATGCCGGGATCAGCTGGGCCTGATTTCATTAGTACTCTATAATGTAAATTCACACACGTGCTCTTGAGAATAAACTGTGCTCTATAATAAATGAAGTTAATATGAGGCTGGTAGAGTGTGACCTGTCTGTTCATAAAACAGTTAATTACCCACCATATGTCTTATGCAATAAAAGCATACGGAGGCTGAAGGTGGAGCCACTCTTAAACAGCTCACAGGAAATGAGTGATGAGCTTCTCAAAGTTTCATTTTTGGGAACACTGTTGCTTTAAGGTCAGTCCATGTTCTGATCTCTGTATCTACAGAGACTTTCTTTTCTCTGTGGGAGTGAAGCCGGAAGGCGTCCAGCTTAGACTTGGACAGCAAGTGACCTGTGAGCATCTCATCTATTATGATCTGCTATTTAAATATTTGAATATCGCTGCTATTTGTAGTCATGTTTTAAAATACTTATGTGTAACTGTATGGAGGTGATTTTCTCTTGTCTGCGGTGTCAGGCTGCTGGCTGCTGGCTGCACACACCCACACATAGATGCCCGTGCTGGTCTTTCAGTGGAGCTGAGGTCTGAAGTGGGTGTTGTTCTAACAAAACTTTCTCTCCATCTGACTGAGGAAGGAAAACATCACCTCTTCTCTCTTACTGCAGAAAGAAGATATTTTAAAGTCAACATAAAATAAAAACAAACCTTGTTTGTTCTCAATGTACTCTTCTGTTTATATTCCATCTTTGACATTAGTTACATTATTTCTTCATAATATTTTATCAAACTATAATATCTAATAAGTGACGCCTGTCCAAGCAAAACTCATCGCTGAAGTGTGCTCAGGTGTTCTGGGTGGTTGTCAGGGCATTGCTGTGTGGTTGCTAGGGTGTTCTGGTTGGTTTCTATGTGGTTGCTAGGGTGTTGTTGGCTCCTTGATCTCTTATCCTAACACATGGCCTTGCCAAGTGTAACTCTCACATAAACCTGTTGACATTATTTTAAATATTTTTATTTAAAATTAAGCATGATTTGGCTGATTTATGTGTCCACCTAAGACAATCCAGAATGTCCACCTATACTATAATTGTGAGGACATTTTCAAAAATGTGGCCCTTAAGTATAATGACACATGTACACACACACACACACACAAATATACATAATTCTAAGCAGCCATGATTTCTGAGGTACACATTTGATGAGGGCATTTTCCCTGCTGAACAATAAGCTGATAATTTTAGTCTAATAAAGTCACTGGTAATGTGGCAGTCATCATGTGCATTCCTGACACCAGCTGCCAGCGTGTGTGTGTGTGTGTGTGTGTGTGTGTGTGTGTGTGCGGAGCCTTTTTAAATGTGATTACAAATCAGAGATGTTCTGTTCCGTCTCACTCATCAATTTCACAGTAGTTTTAAAACTGTTCTGAGCTGCAACAGGCAGGAAAGCTGTGTCACTGATCTTATGAAAGTGAATGAGAACTGTATTCAAGAAAACATTACAGAAATGATTCACAAAAGTGTCTTATTTGACTTGTATGAAACAATGCAATGGTTTGTGTGAGCAACAGACCAAATGATAGGATAGTATTGCATAAATATGTATAGATAGCATAGATCATAGTATGATCATAGTATAGATATTATTGAGCAGAGACCCCTATTGTATCTGTATAAGTTTTCTTCCTCTTTCACTCTTGCGTCTATGACAGTCCATAGAACTGTACATAGAAAAAAGTTACAAAATTGAGCTCTTAGCGTGTTTGTATATATCTCATCTACAGATTTTACAGTGAGGACATCAAAAAGGATATGAGGCCGTGCCTTTGCACTGCTGACAGAGAGACAGAGAGAGAGAGAGAGAGAGAGAGAGAGAGAGGAAGAAAGAAAACAGAGGATTTTAAATGTTAAAGTAAACATTTGCTAGTAGTCCAGATTTATCGCATTATGATTGATCTGTTCAGTTTTTAATGTGAGATTCAAAAGTCTGCAACCGTTAATTTAGTCCATTTTCTTCTGAAAGGTTGTTTACAGTGTAAAGTTTAATCGCAAAATCTTGTGTGCTTCAATGGGAGCTAAAATCTAAATTGCTGCCAGAAAGATTCAGTGTTATTTCTGTTCATGTTTTATTCTGAGACTGAAATGTGCTGATTTCATGACATTGTACCATCTCCCAGAATGCACTGCAATGTTTTCCACCAGTCAGTCTGCTCATCACAGCCAGTGTGAATCTGTGCTGTGCATGTGGCCAGACATTTCCATGTGACATTGAAATGTTCCTTTAGAGGAAGCCAGAATTCTCACTGTTTTCTGCAGTCTGCCGTTCTCTCCTGGGTAATTGTGTCCAGAAATACTGGCAGCAGAACATTGTGTGAGTGAGTGATATCATCATCTCTGGAACATGCTGAAGAAGACCGTCTGAGTGCACACTACACAAGCTCTCTCCCTCTCCTCCTCTTTCACAACAGAAGCATGTCACTCAACCCACACATCATCTGTATCAATCGTCTTACTGGACTGTGTATTGAAGGTTCTGTGAGGATGAGGAAGGAAGTTCTGTGAATAGAAAGGGAAGTTTAGCAGGAGGAAAGGCAGTGGCAGGAATATGAGATAGGGAGGGATAGAAGTACAGGAAATAAGTTCAATGATTTCAACATAGGAAGGAAAAGAAAGGAAGAGGTGAGGGTGATACAGGAAAGGTGAAGTGAAGCAGTCATAGGAGACTTCAGATGTATCTGTTCTAAACATCCATCACCTGCAGCTTTACTGCTGAAGGGCTTCCAATTCTCTAAAGTTCTCCAGAGTTCTCCAAACTTTGGTCATCAAATGTCACCTTTCATGCCTCCGATTT
>JAZGTJ010020590.1:0-10318 GCA_036877575.1 Botia almorhae
ACTGACAAGATAATACGAATCTCAGTCATACTGGTGGAGAACATTGGTGTTTACTTCATGAGCTTTTTGGCTGTTGCTAGGAAACCTGTTGTGTCACTGCAGAACATAATGAATGCTGGGATTATGAGAGAAATCCTGACTAACTGTTTGTGGGTGGAGTATATTTTTATTTCACCCACCTTAAACATCTGTCAAAAGTTTGGCGTCTCACTCAAAGGGAGACAAAGAGAGACAGAGAGCATTTGTTGAACACATTTGCTGTGTTCCAAATCATAGGAACAGCCTACCTAGACAGCAACTCAGGGCAAAATAGGCACACTACAAAATGTAGGCAGCAACATTAATTTAATTTGATGAGAAATGTTTAAAATGTTAAATGAAATGTTAAATGATCTCTGATTGAAGACTTCAGTTTGTGGCGTTCTTGAGATGTCTTATGAAACTCTAGTGGAGACATATATGGGTTGCAGGAAACTGAAACAATGTTTCCATTTGCTCTGTATTCATCATTGCTGTCTAGGAGAAACAATTGAGGTATTAAAAAGATCTCATCTGTATTTTTTCTAAAGAACAATTCAATTACAATGCCCCCTATGTGAAGTAAAATGACCCAATGAGAGAGAGAGAGAGAGAAATGTAGGACTTCCTGTTTCTGGACCAATGATCGTACAGCTCTCTGCTATGTGGCGTCTGTACATGCACTCAATATTGTAAAATGAATAGCTCCTTGTCTGTCTGTCCAATTAATTTATTTAATATATAAATTTATTTAATTCATTTGCCTTCTTTGATACAAAGTTGTTCTGCGTTATTACTGATGTCTACCCCCACTGTTTATGAATGTATAAAAGTTTATACGTTACTGCAGGTCAGTGGCTAAAGGATTTTACGGACTGACTATCCTGCCTATGACAAAATGGAGAGAAATTATGGGATTACATAACGCTGTTCCTTTTGGAGAAGTTAGTCTGATTAAGTGTGTTATTATAACCTGATCACATTGGGCAGTCTAATGATCACCCATGCACAAAGACACGTTGTCAGATTATGTTTTAAACCCAGGTTAAAATTCCAGTCCTAATCCTAATCCAGACCTAGTCGGGATTGCCTGTAGATTATACTTGCAGGGATTTTGCAGGGAGTTTGAGAAGCATGAGGTGGGATTCTTTATCGGGCGCTGCCAAGCAATATTGATATCATCCAGATGGTATGAAAAAACAAAACATCTTCAAAAACAGTGTCTTCAAAACCGCAAACATTATACGTGTCTTGCACAGACGGTCAAGATGATTTATATTGCCCTGCTGTTCCAATGCTTACTAACCACCCAGAAAAATCTCTTTGCTGTTCTTGAGAAATAACTGTGAAATATTCTATACTGCGCTCTGCAATCAACAGTTAAAGATTTTAATAGGAACATTTCTCACCATATTTTTCATTTGTGTGTTTGTTACGGAATTTTATGAGAAACGTTTGAGTTGAAACTTAAATGAAATATTACTGGGAATTTTCAAAAAAGAAATGAAAGAGGAGATTTATCATTTTCTTGTGGACAGACGGCAGATCCAGTCTGGTAAGGTGGGGAATGATTCGAAATGCTCTATATAGACAGCAACTCTGCACACAAATAGCATCTCATGCTGTCTTAAAAAAATGATTTTACTGACCCAGTTAACAGGAAACATTCTCGGAACATTGGTCAACATTCTGTGAGGTTCTCCCAAAGTTATCGAAAACATTCTTACAGTAATGTTAGGGGAACATTTTGTTATGTTTTAATGTTATATATCGTAAATGTTATTTTTACGTTGTTATTAAAGCATGTAAAAACATTACATAATTAAAAAAAAATTAATAACCAAGAAATAATGTTAATACAACACCAAAAATGTTCTAAGAACTTTCAAAGTAACATTTTTAACATTTTTTGTATCTTATTAAAAATGTTAGGGAAACGTTCTTACAACCTAAAATTGCAAGCTGGCTATAGAAGTGATATCTGGTGCTGACAGATATATTTGACAGACTTATTCCCTTCTGGTACAGCTTTCATCTTAGGAGTGTGCGTACAATAATGCTGTCTTGGTAGGAATCTGACTAGGTTTTAGAACATAGCTTTTGTTTTTTGTACGTAGTGGTCTACACTCTTGGAAACATTTTCAAACTAGCTGCTTATTCCAGTTATCAAATGAAAATGCAACAATTAGACAATTGTAGATATAATTATAGACACATCGTGTTGTAATTAAAAATCATTCATGCCTTTTGCTCTCTGTACACAAAGCTTCTACAAATGTTGTTCTTGAAAGTAAGGAAAACTGTATTAAAACAAGTAGAGTAAACAAGCCGGCATCAAATCAAAGGAATACAACAACAAAGGAAAATTGATTTTTAGGAATATAACGAGCAGATTGTGGGTAAAGGAAGATGTTAATTATTCATATTACTGATTTGTTGTTCCAGGACACCGCTGAGTTTTGGAACTAGAGTGGAACGGCTCTGATGTCACACACACAAGCTAAACACACAAATTATATTATTGGTCCTCAGAAGTAGAGACAAACATGTATCCGAATAGGGACTTATATTACCATAGACTTCTATTGCTTTTTATATACAACTAATTATAATAACTACACTAACAATCCTTATTAAAAAATACAATGAAATAATTTTTTATGTTTCATTTTTGCTATTGAGGAAATGTCTCCCTTGTAGCCAAACGGAAATTGTGCCAGATTTAGCTCACTTCTCTGGACACTGTGTAATCCCCAAAGTATAGATAAGTATGTACATACACACATAAGCACATACACAAGTGAGAGAACAAGAATATTGAAGAGCAGAAAGAGAGAGACAGAGATAAACATTGTCTCCTCTTGCAGCAGTGCATTAGTGCAGCCAACTGCAAAATATTCAAATAGTCTGTAATTAGTGAGCAATGTCTGATGTCATTGATTTCACAGTAAACAAAGAACATTACAGTTTTTTCCCAGTAAGAGCACCAAGACTCCAGTAGGATTCCAGTCGAATCTGGCCTTTGTTTAGAAAAGCATGCTACCATATTACTTCTGCAGTATTTATTATGTATACTGTGCATCAAAGTTACTTGCGTATGCATGGAAAATTGCCATGGAATTACTTGGGCAATGCCAACTGGAGTACTGCTTTACTTGCTCAGCATATTTGGAAATTAATGTAGAATGTATGTTTGCGAGTGTGTGTGTGTAACTGCAGAACTGCTGAATAATCCCAAGGCAGGTCTGAAATCAGGCCCGTTATGTGAAAAATGCTGAGGTGTTAAGTAACACAGTCAGAAGTCGACAGTCATTAGTTCCGACTCATTCTCAGCTTGAGTCCAGCAACATTTTTAAATGAGACAAACACATTTCTAATATCCAGTGTGTGAATAGTGCGTTTCAAACTCTGTGACACAAAAAATACACCAAAAATGTACCTTATTCCTTCAAAAACCTGGTTTCATTTAATCAATTTTGTGAAATACACAATATGGTTTAAATAATTTATTTGTACGATTCATTTTTACCACAAGGTTTGTCTTTCACTTCATCAGTCCCTCCCACTGAAGTCATAATAAAAAAAATCATATTCATTCAAAAACTTGGTTTCATTCAAAAATATTTGGTGAAATATACAATATGGTTTAAATCATTTATTTGTACGATTGATTTTTAACACAGTGGTTCAGGTTAGGCGATTTGTTCGGAAATATGTTTTGTTATGCTGTTTGAAAGTCTCACCACATCCTGATAGCAACTAAGTTAGGTGGTCTAAATATATTTATCAGAGGTCCCTAATTAGTGTAAATGCAATAATAGGATGTCCTGTGTTTTGGAGGAGGCGTGGCTTGGGAGAGTGCTCAAAAGGAGGGGCGGGATCTTATGCTTTCAAAGCTAGCTTGTTATTGCTAGCCTCTCTTACCTTTAATTTAATAGCAATTAATAACATCTGCTTTAAACTACTTAAACTACTTAGACTTGGTTGAATTAAAACAAAGCATGTAATTGCAACATGCTAATTAATAAGGATTTTATCGAGGTAGCAGATAATATTTCACCATTCACCTGTTCTGTGCCTCTCTGTTGGCGCGAGCTGCCAGCCTCCACTCGATCTGCCGAGACCATCACAACCTTCAAAAACGATTGAAACACAACCATTCTGCATGAGCCTGACCTGTTTAATATTGTTAAAAAACGTTCTTCTTCTACTGTTCATCCTGTATCTAGCATCAGAGCTATTCCTACTTGTAAACGTAGCTTTGTAGATTAGGCGTATTGGTTCTGAGGGCAAAATGTTAAATGCCGTCTCTCTTTGTAAGCTGCTAAGTGTATGCTAAATGAATGTAGCATTTTAGAATACTATTAAACCTAATTGTGTTCAGAGTCAACATGGCTTACCTGGGTCATTACGCAGACGTACGGGACACAGACAACAGGGTTGTGACATGTTCCTCCTTTTCAAGCTGATCTTGTTTGTTTCGGTGTATCTGCCGCCCCCTCTCACGACGCCTGCCAGCAGTGTCAGAGTGAAAACGGCCCCCAGCTTCACCAGCAGGGCCTTGATTGGCTCCCAGTAAGCAGATATATTTTGTTACCTGCTGTATGTCATGACTAAACCAGCCACACTGCTGGTGACAGCATCTGGATCCCACACACAGACTTATAGATGTTTAGTTACTGTGTATTAATTAGTGTGCTTTGCGCTTGGCTGTTTTGGCTAGTTTGTATAGTAAAACTCTCATGTTATAAAATTCACTTTAAAAGACAACTGCTATAGTTTAAGCAAAACAGCAGAAACATGGTTCTGTTTTACCTTCTGTTCTTAGCTGAGAGTTTTCACAGTAATAATGTTTCCTTAAAAAATTAATTAACACAATAATTCCTAAAAACACAGTTAAAACAGAAATCCCTAGGATTAAAAGTCGCCTGTGTTATATTCTGTTGTCGTTAATAGCCTAAATTTACAGCCAGATAATTTGCAGTTTAGGGTTGTTAAATGTTAAAAATGATGGCTTGTTTAAAGGTTAAATGGTTAAAATGAACCAATTTTATGCTTAAAATCTGCAAACTATTTGCACGTAAAAGCAAAATCTGTGTTAATTAACAGTTAAATAATAAAATGTGTTATTGCTCGTCTTTGTTTTTCAGGTGAAATATTTCCTCTTCATTTCACACAGTGACTAAATTTAGATTTTTTGCAGACAAAGGATTCCTGCCAGACATCTGATGATTGACAGATGGAGTTAAGAATTATATTAACGTCGCAGACATGACGTGTGTGACATCAGAGGGGAGAGGTTGAGTGTCTGTTTATTATCTTCATAATTATCATATCCAGCTTTCAATTTCATGCATAATTTCTGTGTGTCCCATCTTTCCCAACTCTTGCATATTCATGAGGGTTCTGGGCATATCCTTGCAGAATCGAAGGGTTAGGAATGAAAGAGACACATTAACACAAACTCCTGTGATTTGAGGATGACTGGAACCACCCAGGCATGGCGAACGCGTTTGATGATGCGATTATTAGTCTTATTTAATTTAAAGCTGTTCTGCTGTATTGTATTGAACATGGAACAGTATCAACATGGAACACATTCTGCTTAGGCTTGAGGGCTGATGGGTTGCTGTACATTCGCTCTGTGGTTGGCGGAGTGGAAAGTCACATATTGAGTTTTAGTTAATATTGAGTTCTGTTTAATGTCAGATTGATAATGATAAAATATGATATATTCACAGAGGGGTGCTGCAGTATAAGAGTAAAGCCAAATACTGTCTCCTTTACAGCTGAACTGGTGCAGCCCAGTATATATCATTTTATGTGATAATCTCTGGAATGTTTTTATTCATCGGTATCTGAGCGATACGTGAGACAGGTTTACAATGACAGCGCCCACCGAAAAGTATGCAGAATTACTCTGTAGATGCTTGTATGCTAGTGCTCTGCTTCATGTTAGCAGGATATTTTAGCTTGTTATCCAGCTGACAAATCACTAGTGTTTATTGGCCTACAAATGGTAGACGCAATAGATTAATTAATCAGAATGTTCTCTTTTCATAAAGAACATTTATAAGAGAGAGAGAGAGAGAGAGATAGGTGGAGGGTTGGGTGATGTACACTTTCCATCTGTCAGGTCTCAGGGGTGATCATTCATTGTAGCTCGGTCTCACCTGTCTGTTCTCCTCAATATGGCTGCCATGCATTAGGTTTTTCACCTGCAGTTTGATCACTTTACAGAATTAGCCTCTGGTGTGCCAGTACACACACCTATTCTGAAACACACACACATCTTAGTTTCATGTAGCCAAACGTTTTAGTGCTGCATATTAGGCCAGGCCAATATTGTTTAGTTATGTGTGCAGCATGCATCAGGCAGTTATTAGTGAACTGATTGTGGGTGGTCTGTGGGCGTGCTGTCCGAGGCTAAGATTACATGTGTCACCGCGCTGATGGGCGTGAAGGTCAGCTTTATTAAATATCGCGTTCGCCCTAGCTGCCTCGACAATTCTGTCAATACAATACAGCAAGAAGCCTATTTTGTTACCCACAATCCTCTTCTTCAATATCTTTGGATACACCCACTCTGTGTTGAACCATCAATTTCTTCTCTATATTTGTGTGATTCTGTGTCTTATCTCCATGCATCAGGTTTAATCCTGTAGCTATGTCATTTTTGGAACCCTCAGTAGTCAGAGTTCCTGCTCCCGTTGTAGTCTGTTAAAGGTGTATTTGCACACAGTACTTCACTCCTTTATCGAGGCCCCTCATCTGTTCTGGTTCTCATTTATCGGCCTTGCTGTTTCGACCTTACTGAACTCTCCTCCTCTTGAAGATAATATTTCTGCGTGGCTCAACTGTGCTGTCAAATACTTACTGAATACTTTTTTTTTGATCTGATTATTTTTGCTTGAAATATCATTAAAAACTCACAGACCGGAATACCAAACAACAACAAAAGATGTTGTGTTTCATTTCATAATAATATGCGCCCTCAGACTATTGAAATCTGCTCAAGGATATTCTCACAGATAGTTTGTACATCCCAAGAGATATCTCGAGCCTGCTTCTGTTATTGCTAAATCAGGTGAGACAATGCTGTACAAGTATTGACCAAGTTTGTTACCATGGCAACAGACCGTTGGAACATTGTGATCTTTCACTTTGAAATGAAAGACAATAAGCAACAGATGAAGACCATTTCTAACTAAGACATATCCCTCCCAACAATAAGCAACCCTCTGCGTCCCCCGAACTTATACACACTTGTACACGCCACAGAAAACATACTATATTAATATAGCATATATATAATGTACAATATTATACAAAGTAAAATGAATTAACTGCAGCATATATGCTACATGCTACATAACTAAAACTAAAATGAAACATTCTGTATTGATCGAGGTTGCAGATCTGTGCTGCGCTGCTGGTAGAACACAACCAAAACAAATAATGAAGGAATATAGTAAATAGGGAACAACACCCCCAAATTAGTGTACTAGGAGATATTTGGTGTACTTCTTTCTCTCTCTGAATCATAGTTTGTATCCTATTGACTCATTTTGTCAATATAAATGATGTCATACAGCTGCATCATATCCCATAATTCTCTTGGTCTCAGGCTGCTTTAGCAGTGGTGCACTGCAGGGTCTGTGTTTCATTGCCGTTGCTCCTGACAGGAAGTGCCACTTGCTCCGTTAATGTCATACAGTTTGCAGACAGACAGGCTGTTGGCAGCTCTCATGCTATTTACATGCACAGCTATGAGCTGCCACTCAAAACCACCAAAATCAGTCTGTTACATCTGTCAGAGAAGCCTCAAATTGATTATCATACATGATATGGGTTCTGGTAGCAATATATAAAAAGCAGAGAGGCTAATGATCAGTCTGATGCTAAAATATATCTAACAAATGAGCAAACGGTTTTGTTCATTTTCAATTCGCATTTCCTAATGCATTAACTAATCCATATTACATAGACAATCTTATTGTAAAGCCTTCCCAGATATATTAATCCTGATTACTTTGCCTTTAGCCCAGTTGGAAAGATCCCTTTGTTACTATTGGCTGTGTTGCTGTCTGGAAAACACTCATGAATATTTAACGATCATCCGCAGGGATTCGGTATCTTTTTAAACAGGGTCCACAGAGCTCACCAAAGCTCCACCCCACCCCCAGGACAAAAAACAGGAAACAGATCAAGCAGAAAGAAAATTTGTGTTACTTTACTGTCTTTGACTTCTGCGTGACATTGACCATTCTTAGAGCGCTTGTCTTACTCGGAGCTAATGGATAGATTCTCACTGCGTCTGGAGCTGTCATATGCACAGGCCTGGGGTTTAACACAGGGACGTAGATGATAGACATGAGAAAAATATGTGTTGTTTATCTACGGTTTCTGTTATGCTGGCTCGCTCAGCACAGGGGACCATCATCTGCAAAATTCCTCCAGAAAGCATGACATTTGGGCTTATGAATTCCTATAGAGATGAGATCAGCTTTATGGAACAAAGCAGTTTGCTATTTTAATATTAAAAAGCATCATATCTTCGGTGATATTCTTAAAGCGCTGTGGGTCATTGCTAGGGCATTGGTATGAGGCTGCTGAAGTATTTTTAGTGGTTTACAGATTATTGCTATGTGTTGACAGGGGTTATGTGTGGTTACTAGGTAACTGCATACTGGCATATGTCTATTTTATATTTTGGTCCTAAAACATGTTTTGTTATTGGGATGTGTGTCTGTATCATGTAGCAAATAGATGTATAACGGATCCCTTAACTTATCAGATGGTAGAGCATTGCGCTAGCAACGCAAAGGTCGTGGGTTCGATTCCCAGGGGGCACATGCGCTGACAAAATGTATAACTGAAATAAACTGTAAGTCGCTTTGGATAAAAGCGTCTGCTAAATGCATAAATGATCAATTAGCACACCTCTCCTCAAGAAGACCAGCACCCCCACAAAATAACCACAAATTTAGTTTAATTGCATGTAGCTCCTCATTTTTTCAATATACTATATTTTAATATACAGTTTGACTTATTGTTTAATAAGCGTAGGTTTAGAAGGTAAGTATACGGTATGTTAGCATATACTATTTCTGCTAGCAAAAACAAATCACAAAAACTGTTGATGTCACTTGACTCGCACAACTGTTTTTATTCTCCTGCGGTTGGTGTTCATAGCTAACCTTCCTTTTGTTTTCTGTCCCTGTTTCTCAGGTATTTATGAATAGACATTTCTTATATAACTGCAGTGCTCCAGTCCTGGATGTGAAGATTGCCTTTTGTCAGGTGTGTGTTCCATACAGGTAAATTAACAGGTATAGTATTCATTCACTTCCATTCTTCCATTCTACTTACACGCATGTCACCGTCTTAAATACTAACCTGGTGACTGCCCGTCCGGGCCTTTAGGGGACATGTACTTCACACCGGATCGATTTCTTGTAGCATGTAAACCATTCAGGGTCCGTTTTCCCAAAATGGAAAATATGCATGTAAGTGTTTTTAAAAATCAATGCAGTTATTTAGTTCGTGATTCAAATTTAACCTTTTAAGACAAAGCTCAGTCTTTTAAAACCGACCCTGTTTACTTCTTTAATTCACAGTTCTGGTCTTATTGCGCATGATTCGTTAGTGCCGGTTATGACAATAAAATTTTTTACATTAGATTTAATTTTATGTTGACATTAGACTTGATTTACACTAGTGTATATGTTCCTTAAAGCTGCAATCTTTTGTGTACCTCTCTATCGCCATCTCTGTTTAAAACATAATTTTTTTTTGCTTTTTCTTTGCATATGTTGAAGTCAAATAAAGTCAAACCGACATTTTCTGTACAATCAAAGCTGACAGATTCAAATATAACTCATTATTCTAAGCTTATTGTTGCAAATTGGGGTAAGGTAAGGAGACTTGTTATGTACTTGCTTGATAACTGATTTTTGTTCTTTTTTTAGCGAATAAAGTTATGGATTGCATCTTTAAATTCTAATGTTCTAGATTGATTGATTGACTGACGGTAACATGAATGTGTACTTGTTGAATGGCTCACTCATAATACTGCAGAACAGAGACAGTGTGTTTGAGAAAGTCCATAACCGCTGTTGACGTTGATGTGGACAAATTTCCATAATACTCAAATTAGTGGTCAGCCGAGTTTTTTAATGGTTCATATTTGATCCTGTCCAATCCTGATTGTGGTTACACACAATCCTGGTTTTAGATCCAGAAGGTATATTGATAAATCATACAACATAACTGAAACCAAACTGTACTATGTCCTCTG
>JAZGTJ010020591.1:0-10318 GCA_036877575.1 Botia almorhae
TTATAAAACAGTACAGTTATATGTAGTTCACATATTGGTGTGAATAGGCATTTGGTCTTGAGGTAAAAAGTGCGAAACTCACGCATGCACTCGTGGGAGTTGTCGGCAGCGGCTCTCCTCCAGGGACGGTCATTGTAAAACGGCTTGCACACACCACAGTCCGGCCCCTCGGTGTTGTGTTTACAGTTACACACCATTTTACTGTACTCGTTCTTCACACACTCGCTGGCATGGCCATTACACTTGCACCTGGGTGGAGAGAGGGAAGGTAATCGGTCAGGTGCAAAAGGCCATAGCACAATGACAGGGCAAACTTACAGTATGTGTGTGTACACATCCTGCGGCTGTTGTATAGAAAACAGCCCAGGCAGGCAAAAACGTGCCGCAAAGCTGTTCAAACACAGAGCTCTGACGATGTTTGTTGAGCCTATCACTGAAATGTCACCGCGCCTTTGTTGTCAGACTGGGGGTCTGATGTCTTTGTCCTGCCTACCCTTTGAGTTTCCGTGAGTTTGTAGCAGTAACTACTGTGCTTTAAAACAGATTGTATAAATGTATTGTGTTTTAAGTCTTTAAACCTGCAGACTTAAAGTCACACTGTACACTACATTTACATTTATGCATTTGGCAGACGCTTTTATGCAAAGCGACTTACATTGCATTATACTATACATTGTCTCTAAGTATGGGCAATCCCTAGGATTGAACCCATGACCTTGGTGTTGTTAACACCATGCTCTAACCACTGAGCTACAGGAATACTTATGCAAAACAAAAGCAAAAGGTGTCTGCAGAATTAAAGGGACAGTTCACCCGAAAATGACAATTCTGTCATCATCTACTCACCCTCATGACATTTCAAAACTTTTCAAAACTTTTTAATTCTTTAGTAAATGCAAATGGAAAAAAGTATGAAGACTGTTGCAAAGAATGACCACACATCATAAGGTAACCACGGCGACCATATATTGGTCACTGCATGATTTCACTGTATCCAAATAAACAGCATGAAGATTCCTTGAAATTTCAAGCATACAGAAGAGACATAACTGACAACAGAATTTTTCTGTTGGTGTTGACTATTCCTTTAGGCACTGACACGCATGGAAAGGCAGCCAGGAAACATTGAAACGTTTGTGAAAGAGAACTGACATTTGGTTCTAAAGCTCCCCTGGTAAGCCTGGGAAACGCTGCCAGATTATCAACATCAATTTAACATTATTCAATACCCATCCAAACAAAAGCATGAGCCAGAGTTTGGGCACAAAATCTGCACTTCACTTCTGTCTGCGGCGGCACAGCAGAGACACTCTGACAGAGGCATCTGAAAACAAGAGAGAACTTGTGCGGATGAAGCCACCTTGTGCATCGTCTCAGGTGTTCCTTGGCAAAGCCTCATGGAAAAGGTGACGGGAGGAATAATACATGGTGCAGGATGTGCTCTCATCGGATGTGCATACTTCCTATTCCGGAAATATATGTTTATACATTTAAACCACCAAGACACCAGGTGTTTAGTGCTGGTCATCTCTGGGGCTTCAGAATGTATGAGAATCTAGTCAGCTGGAGCCCACATGTGTATCTGCTGGACAGAAGAACCATGAGACAACAGGTGTAAATGATTCCCTTTAGCCCCTTGTCTCGCTGGCCTCTGTGGACCTTCTGTCTGTCTCTCCGCCCCATTTCTGTTCCTCTACGCTCTGTAATCCAGCACTCCCAGGCAGGAATGTGGGGAATGTGGACTGTGTAATGGAAATCTGCTCCACATTTCAAACAGATTAAGGTGAAAAGACGTGCAATGGAGCACCAGGAGATGTTTGACACTTGCTCAATGTCGCGCTGATCCCTCACAAAGGCTTCCTTTAGCATGCCTTTCCTGTCTTAAGCTTAGAGTCATATTTTACTAACCGACAGAAAAACAGAAAATAAAGAGCAGGAAAGATTTCACATTGGCTGGTGTCTGTCTGCAAGTTGGTGTGCGTTCAAGATTACAAAATCTGACAGCAATAATATTTCAAAATGAAACAATGCATTCTTATCAAACCCTTCACACACAGAGCGTGTGACATTAGCACTAGAAGTTTCCTTTTACTGTCGCTGTGTTTTCTGATTTACACTTTTTGCACTTCAGACTGAAGTGCAGTACTGTCCAGCTAACAATCGTAGGTGGTAACAACAATTTCCTAACGTTCCCTAACAAAATGTTACTTTGTTTTAAGGTTACTGCCGGGTTATAAGAACTTTATTCAAACATTTTATTCTTTAACATTCTTAAAATGTCATTTTAAGTTGTTAGCGGAACGTTTTGTTACATGACATGACCTTTAAAAATGTTTCGCAAAAAAATTCAGCAAGAATGTTTTTAATGACTTTGAGAGAACTTTTAGAAAATGTTAGCCAACATTCTGAGAGCGTTCCCTGTACGCCCAAAGAAATAAAAATGCTTTGTTTTGCGAGTTGGAAGCTGCACATCTCAACACAGCTGGAAACGCTTACAGTTGTTTTACGTTCAGAGCGCAAATGTTTATAAAAAAACTCACCTTCCTCCCACAGCGAAATCTGAGATAGCGTAATAGTAAGATTTGAGAACTTTCGGGTCATTGAAGACTTCATCTCCAAAAGTGTTTAATCGGTTCAGGGTCACCCTGATGTCTGTGGCAGTCACCCAATCCTGAGAAAACAAAGACAAGAGGGCAGCAGAGTTACAAATGATGCCATATTATTAAGACACATGGGGCAATAAAAAGATCATGGATTATGGGAAGCAAACTGGAACAGTGGGAGATGACAAATGTAACGATTCTGTTTACATTTTTGTAGAACGCAGACAAGGGAAGGAATATAGGGAAGGAATCTTCTCCATCTGCTCTGTGCGCAGATGTTTAAACAAAATAAATTCTCCGCTCTGTAATCTAAACCAAACCTGCTGGAGTCATGTTCAATCTGTGTGATATGAAGAGGCAAAGCAGGTTTCATGGGAAGAGGAAAAACACAATCCGGCCGGTTAGCAGGCAAATGCCATTCAGAGTGCTTGGAAACATAATGTCCCACAATGCTTGCTGCTGTACATTGCCTGTGTGTGGTCACATGCTGGGACAGCCAATGGAAACGGCCCCGGAAACCAACAAAACCAAAACATGACCGAGACCTTAATCCTTTTTTAAAGGTTTTCCTTCAGTTTGACTATAAACCTTCAGGAGTTGTTATTTTATGAGAAACGCTGACAGAATAACATGGGAGTTTAACAATGTTAGAGCAGATAAGAGCAAGAGTGAATTCAATCTTCAGGCCACTAAACCTCTGCTGGCTGTGAGGAGCAAAAAAAAAAAAATCTCTTAAATCTTTCTGACAGGCATCCATAGCGCCGGACAGCCGTGATTCAGAACATGTTTCTGTTTGGGAAGTGTGCCAAAACCACTGTAGCTCTCTTACCAGGAACACTTTTCCCACAGTGAAATGTGTGGATCATCCATAATATCAGCTGTTCCTTATACAAAGCTTTATTATACTGGCTTCTAACTATAATGACGACTTAAGGGCCCGGGGCGAATGTCAGTTTTGGGATGTTTGTCGTTGGGTCAAACAGGCCAGTGCTTATACTTTGATTCTATACACGTTTTTGTGTTTAATGGAAAGAAAACAGACACAAAATGGAGAGAACAGACACAAAAACTCTCCACACTGCTTAGAAACAAAACTGAAAGCACACAGTATAAAAGTAACAGCCAATTACGATCTGTTTATAATAAAGAACTGACATATTAGGACTGCCAGCAACTTTGTGGATGATTTCCAAAAGTCGACAGTAAAACCACGTTATCTTCCCTCGTCACTTCTATAACGGATCAGATATGACGGCTATTTAATGCTACAGAAACAGATCCATTCCTATTAAAAGAGTTCTGTGCTTTTGGTATTAATAGCTTTGTGCCACATGAGCTGTCTGATACTTAAGCATCTGACGACAAGGCTAAATAAAGTGTATTTGGTAAAGTTAGCCTGTTAGCTTGAAAGCAAGATTTTTCAGATGAACGTCATTCTTCTCAACAAACTAAACAAATCTTTACCAAAATATTAACCAGTTACGTCGATCAAATAAGGGTTTGGACATATCAACTGCAAGTTATCTGGTGCTACGTGAATATATTTAGACGCCATGAATGTATTTAAGCAACAGTTACACGGAAAGGTGAACACAAATCAAGTAGCACATGATGTCTGTCACACCAAACTAACGGGATCCCAAAATAGGTGACAGGAGGGATTATAATATAAAACATTTTGTCCTGGTTGCCATTAAAACCACAGACCAAGTAGAAAAAATGCTAATATGATATAGTGAGCTACACATGGTGAACTATAGCGGTGTCACTGAAACCACTATTCAAGTCTAAAATCTCAATTTTTAGGTTTAAATTAGTAAGAAAAAAAACACAAATTTTCATTGTGATTTCACACATTTTGACCCCATTGTAACAAAACATATTTAATATATGAACACACCACTGTTCTGTAGCCGTTACATGTGTGCACTGCGTACAACACGCATACAGATAGTTCCAGCTGTGTCCGCATGCTGCCAAGCAAAAGCAGAACAGGGGTGGGAAATCTGGGGGCGTCGCCTAGTAACACATCGGCTGTGCCGAGCCAACGAAACGCTCTGTGCCACCTGGACGGCAAAATACCCCATCCCACAACGGCTCTCACGAACACACATCAACCAGCCTGTCTTCCTGCTTCCATACATTACTTCAGCCATAAATCACCTGCTGTCCGCCCACTCCTGTGCTACCATTTAACATAGCTCACACTCTTAACCTCTTCTTACCTACCCCGTTACCACGACAACACCTTGTTTTGGCTCTAAGTGCATGACAACTTCCTTGCCGACAAGGAATTCCATAGTCAGCGTAGAGAGTGACTTTAGATCAGATATTCAAGTATCTGTCTCTTATTCAGTCTGAAGAAATGTCATTTAGTGTTTCGTGGTCCCTGGAAGGACACTAAGTTCTGATATAATGTTACAGGTCCGTTCCAAACTGCATGAGTAAGCAGCACATCTGTTACTACGGTATATACATAACAGATTACAGTATTCACACTGTAGAACAGAGCACTATGCAGAATATAGTTATGGTAATGACATTTTGACCACTGATTGTCAGAGAAACAATTATTTATTTGCTTGTCTGATTTGTTTGTCAGTTACAGTGTACAGTCACTTTGACCTTTTATTGAAGGTGAATATTTATATTTATTTACACTGAACTTTAATAATGACCCACTTAGCCATTATCAAATCAAACCCTCAAACACACAATTCACATACATTTCTGAACGAAGTTGTTTGTCTTAGACTTTAGAATGTTGCTCAATCTGGAGAGAAAACAGCTGGAAATGAAACTTGGCTGCTACACAACAACACATCTGGAAATCAGGTTCTCACTGCTCACCAATAACTCGGTTGTGTCGGAGGACACCAGTTAAATGTTTACTTCTAATTGCATGAGTTAATACGGAGTAAAAAAAATATATATAACATATATTTACATAGATGGAGGTAGAGATAGAGAGAGAGAGAGAGAATAAGAGATTTTTACCTGTAGCACTGGGCTGTTGTCAAAGTTATATGCGCTGGGTCGTCCCTCGAGGGTGGAGAAGGCCACGTTTCCTCCGGTGAGGGGCGAGATGTCGCTAAACTCATCGGTGCACAGCGCCTGCTGCTCGTCCTCTCCTGTGCGGATGAAGCCGCGATTTATTTTGCTGTAGGTCTTCTCGCAGGATCCGCTGTAATACTGGTACGGAATCCAGGGCCCGTCCTCACTGGTGCGCTTGTAGATGGCGAAACTCTCAGGACGGCTGGTGTGGAACTTCAGGCGCACATAGGTGATGTCAAAGGCCTTGCCTAGAAGACAAGAATGGGCAACATGAACGCAACAGTCTTAATTCATAACGGCTGCGTGACAAAGCTAAAACACTCAAGTGCTGAACCGGAGGTGAACGGATCATTAGCAGAGAATGAAGCTCTAATAATCAGATTGGAACAAATGTTAACTACTATTGGTTGAATCAAAAACAGTTGGGGTGAAGTAACAGATAAACAAGTGATCAGACATGGCGAGGTTATGCAGACTATATCTACAAAAACATACCAGTCATTTTTGTTTAATAGGCCACAGAGAATTGGATAGGTAGATATCTGACAGACATGTGGAGGGAGTTCAGAAGACGGAAGTCTACTGGATGCTATGTGCCCTTTTAATAAACAATTTCTGCTTGCAGACAGCGTCGGATCCAAGGACTGGATAAGACTTAAGTCAACAACGCAGGTGTCAGACACACACAAACTCTGAATGCACAGAAAAACAGATCAAGGTTGAGCAGACAAAACTGATATAATACACAGCTGGCATAACGCCATTCAAACATATCCTTGTTCCACTCGAAATACCTTAGCTCCTTCCTGTCTGATAAGATCAGCAAATCCTTGCCTTTGAATTTCTATTGTTCTGGTTTTATTTCTCTGGCTGCTGCTACGCAATATCTACAGTCATAACCACAGGCTTTTGTGTAGACGGTCACAGCTAGTTGATATGCGAGGTTAATTTTACTTTTCAAACTTCATATTTTTATATTCCCAGTGTTGAACGCATGTTTACATCCGTTTTGCAAAAATGAATCACTGCGCCATTACATGGATTATTTCATCATCAACAACCTTGAAATTCTTCATTCCACTTTTTATGGCACGGCCATAAAGCATTGCGTCTTAAAACGAAAACGAGATCATGACCACACAAAACCTCCTAGTGTTTTTTTTTTACAAGGAGCTTAAGTTTTTTGTGCTAGTCTGGATTTAAGCAGCTTTGCGAGATCCTCCACCAATTACACAGAGCGTGTAAAAACATATTCTTGCAAGTCCGTGCAGGTTGTGCGCGTTTGAAACCACAAGCAAAAGGCCGTAACCAGGGGCAAAATAGAAATGGTATGGAGAGACATCATTTATTTAGCGTGAAGAAAATGACACCATCTTTCAGCAGGGCCACGGGGGGACCAATGTTTGCTTTAGCAAAGAATTCGCTCTCCAAACAAATCGGCAAAAACTAAACGAGGGACAACTGTGTGTTGGGTAAACAGTTCCTGAGAGATTGCATCAAAAAGTTAAACTACAGCTAAAGCGGAGACATTTTTAAAGCAATAATAAAAAGACTCGTAACCTACAGCGGCCCTCGAGTGCATCATAGTTGTAACATGAAAATGAACTTCAGTGCCCTCTACATATCAGGCTGTCAAGGTCAAAGTTCAACTCTAGTAAGAGATTTTTGCAACAGGGTGTGGGCTTTCCGCTCACAACTCCTTGAATGAGCTGAAAATCCAAAATCACTCATTTAAAATTAAGTTTGTAAAAACTCAAAGCTGAAAGTGTTGGGAAACTGCCCAAAATTGAACTGATTTGAAGCTCCAACAGTACCATAAAGTAGTACAAAATAGTCTGCACACTATAATTGGTCGAATCCTCAAATTTTATTACTTTAAATCACTTGTAACAAACTGCATGAACTAAATGGGCATTTCAAATATATACTTTTCTGGTGTTTTTTCATTCTTTTTGGAGCACGATAGCCATGGTCATTACCCACTTTCCAATGTATTGGAAAAGCCGAGACATTCTGCTTATGAGGAAAAAACGCTCAACCAAAAGGTCACCAACCACAGATCCAAACAGAAGTAAATGATGGTTCTTTGAAAAAAAAAAAGAAAAAAAAATTAAATGTCATTGGAATCATTACACGGGCTGTTTCAAAAGAGCAAAACAGCGATGTCCGCCTCACGCTCATGAAACAATATGCTGCACAATATTCCCCTAAGCGCACATGGCCAGTTCCACTGCATTGAGTCAGACGCCACACCAGTGAGTCAAAGGTATTTTCCAGAAACAGATTAATCCAATGGGTTCTTAGGAGGCTTTTAAATTCTACTTCATTTGTATTACTGGCACTCATACAACAGTGTTATTCACAGCCCTTATCCAGGTGTTTTCAGACCAGGCCTTTACCCTAATGTGCCTCTTGATTAAACTGCATTCACTGCAGGTCACGTGTGCCATGAAACAAGTGTGCTGCCCATTCAGGGTCTGCTTGGGGTCTTGAGATGATTGCATTTTGTTCCCCTTTCTTAAACTATGGAGCCGTTTTTAAATGCAGGAAGATTTCTTATGGACACGCCCCTCTATAGAAGACATCCAATCAGGGTAAAGAACCTGAAACCAGCCTAATTACACAAAACTTCTCTAAAACCAAACAGTCAACCAGCTGTTCAAATTACGTAGTAATGCTCATCCCCAATGTGCATGTGCTTCACTGACTACGATGGCGTCACAGCGAACAGTACCACCATTGATGTCTCATCTCTGAAGTCTCCCCAGCATCCTTGCAAAACAAGACCAACCAAATCTTTTGGCAAAGCCGTGAAGAATGAAGCCAGAGGCTGGCTGAGATGAAAACAAAACAGCCCCTTCACGTAGCCAACATGGCGGAGAGCGTTTCGAGAGGACAGACAAAGAGCACTTGAGCACTAACTCGTAGAGCTCACTGGAGCATTGCTGGAGCTCAAAGGCTTGACTGAAGCCAGGGCACAGATGAAGAGGAGAAGGTCAGGGCCCGTGGGGAACGTAGAACTGGACCGTCTTTGAACTTACACTTGATGACGTCTCGTCTTTGTCGCCAAGCCATTGGAGATTGAATGTGATTGTGTGGGTGTGATCTTGTGTGATGGAACCAGGGAACGAAGACGAACGCGTTTTAAACATCCGTGAACTTTAAGACGACAAAATAACACAATAATAAAGAACGGCGCAAACTGTTCAAAATTTCAACAGACCTATTTTATGAGAGGCCAAAAAATTATTCTGACAGGACAGATGCAGAAAGGCAAAAGATCAAGTTTGGGAAACTGATGTTCTTGTGATAGAACAGAAACTGCACGTCCTCTTGGCAATAATAAATCATTTCCTTTGGGTCAACAAAGGAGACGTTACACAGAGCTTAACAGTCATCAGCTGCAGCTGTGGGGGAAGCAGCCACAGGTGTCCCCCGAAGCTGAGAAAAGCATGGGGATAAGTACAGAGAGACTTTTTCACAGAGTGCGCAACAGCTGCGAGTATGCAGGCAGCACATTGGGACGGAGCTGATTATTGGTCTGATTACATTATGGGCTGTTTATTGATTTTATTGGACTATTTGTAGGCATTACCAGTCAGATGATCTCCATGGGAAACAGTCACTCTCTCTGCTCGTGAACTAATGCTGGTGTGAAACTGACTGAAGTTTTGAGGTTTACTGCAGGAGCTTTTCAAACTCAACCTAATGAGGCTCATGTGGAGACCAATAATGGGTTCTTTTATTATGTCCCCAACCCACTATTAATAGGAAATTCCTCCGTACCCAATCACTCATTCAGTACATGCGCCGCCAAATACAGATATTGAAGAAGCTATAATACAAAAACACACAGGGTCAAAAGTCTGAGTCCACTAGTGTAAATGCTTTTATTTCGAAACTTTTTGTAAAAAAGTCCATGTCAAGTACACTGTGCTAACTTTAGTGTCCATGAATGGCACAATACTGCATGAGTCCGAGCTGCCCTTTGAGTTGAGCAGAAGGCCGAGAGAAATTCCAGCACTCCTTCCAGAACAATCAGAGTATTGATAAAAACACCAGCCGGCCTCCCCATTGTAAGACTGAATAGATAGAGGAAGGAAAAACAAAATGTACATTTCCTCGCTGCTCAGATCAAATTATGTCTCAGTCATATCCACTCTCAAGATCTGTGCGAATATCAAGCACGGCTTTGAAGTTATCAGACAGTGTCCGTCTGTTCCACATCCTTCATCTTTCAATGCGTCTTCAATGCGTCTCCCTCGCTCATGTATGCACATGCAGTCTCATCCCTTACCAAATGCGTGTCAAACACATTTCTGTGCCTTAAAAAGGCCTATCAAAGACTTTTTTGCTTACATATTAACTCAAAACTTTGAGCCTTTGTTGTAAACAAGCTAATTTTATATAACTTTGTTGAGTTGAACGAGTCAAATTAAATTTGTTAGCATCTAATACCCGATTTATTGCAACACCATATATTGTGTGCGAACAGAACCATATTTAGAATTCCTAACCGGACTGACTACCATATAGAGCTTGTGTGTGTGAACGCAGTCTACGCAGAAAGGTGCGTGTGTGGGGGGGGTGACTGGAATGTGCTTCTACACGACAGTGACGCCAGTGTGGGGGTCAAGCAGACAAAAAGAGAAGGAACATCT
>JAZGTJ010020592.1:0-10317 GCA_036877575.1 Botia almorhae
TCTGTTTTATTTATTCTGTTATTCGTTATATATCTGAAAAGAAGAATTTACAGAAACACGTTCCTCGGGCGTTTCTTGTTGCGTCACTTCGTAGCTCATGAATATTAATTAACTTGCCCTGACGTTGCTGAGTGAACTTTCTACTTCGTTTAGTTAGTTACACAATGAATATTCATGAGCCAAACCCACCCGGTCACATCATCTGATTAATATTCATGACCAAAAGTGCTTAAACAAAGTGCTAAAACGGGCACCATTTAAGCACAATTTAAAGCAAATTCTCGCAGTACGCAGATCAAACGCGAGGCATTTGCAAAGTAAAACAGCTGATAAACACAACCTGTCGTTTTTAAATACCGCTTTTCACCAGTTGGTTAATGCAGATGTTCCTGCAGCGGCGCATTTTGGATAAGTGATGGACACACGTGCAGGGCTTCTCCTGTCATGTGTGATGCGGACAGAGGTACAGCAGATATCCCTCAGACCCACAACAGCAGGTCGACTCCGCCAAATAAGTGCGACTTCATAAAGATGACAGATGCGCTGCGCGACGCGTTTCGACAGCACCGGCGCGCTCGGGGAGGTTCAGGTCGCGCCGACGGGACGCGGGATTAATCGCGAGACGCGCCGCGAGGGAGCGCACGAGCGGTCTTTAATACGCCAGACGCTTTCCACTAAAAGTGTCTGTTTGATTTACGCATAGCAAATATGATTTGTTCGGCTGTGCTGGAGGAAAGCGTGGAGTTGCACAGTTGTTTGGGAAGAGCCCGGATATCATGATAAATGGCTGAGACAGCTCAGGGTACACGTGCTGTTCCAGGAAACAGTACAATATGGAAGAGTATCTATAGTTTAAGAGTATCTCTCGGTGTAATCAAACGTATTTGTCTTTTTAGATGGCATTCATTTTCCCTGAGGTGCTGAGATACGTTTGTTTCCCAGATGTACTTTGTGACTTTAACATGTTTTTTTAAAGTAACATATTTATTTTTTACAAAGTGTGTTTTTCAGTCAACTTGGTGCTCCTCTGAGAAATCGAGTATAAATATCTGGTATTATTTTGCACACAGCTCGTGTTTATTTCGAGCTTCATCGAATACTGTAACTAAAGAGAAATTTGGTGTCGCTCTCCCTTGTCGGTCTTTCTTTAAGGTGCGGTCACACTTGGCTTTGAGCGTGCAAATTTATTTTGCACACTGCAACAAATATTGGCGACAGGTTATGATGTCATAGACCAGGGTTTCTGTTTTTAATGCAATCATAATATTAAAATAAACCAGCTATTCCACTTTCCCACGACAGTACAAACATGCAGCTTTCAAATCTTCCGTTCAGCCCAGAAAGTAAATCTGTGACGTCCAGACACGCTAGTGGAGAAATATCTTTTCTTTTTGCAAATTTGCAGGTCAGAGTTCATCACTTAGCAAAAAACATGTGTTTGCTGTCTGGCGTTTGTGTGAAATAAATAGAGCAGAAACTCCAGTTTACCTGCATCTCAGTGGGACGAGTCCTTCTGACAACTTTTTGGGTACAATAACAGTTGGTAGTTCCTGTTAAGATGTAGGATTCAATAAGGAGAACCATCACAGTGAAACAGCATCAGGTCACATCAGATCACTCTTCATTTACATCAATAATCACATGTCTTTGTTTATGCAAATGAGTCTCGGGTTGGATCAGATAGTAAATATACCAGTGGTGATATTTATAGCATTGCTAAAGCTCATAACTATATTACATAGAAAAAGTTTTGATTTCTGAGAACCAAATGAATAATTACAGCCATTAAGTATTGCATTTAAAAGCCATAAAGTCATTATTAAAGTCATTATTAACATATATTAGGATCAGCTTAAATTAATTTCCAGACTGACGTTTTTGTTCGTCATTCATTACAAAACAAATTACAAAACATTATCAGTCAATTATGACTTTATTTTTAAAATATAACAGACACTACAAACCGATTACTGAGCTTTAGCATAATTTTGTGTTCTTTAGAATAAAATAACTCCTAAAATGCTCTTTTAATTAAATAAGTATAAGTCTTTGTTTTGAACTCGTGTGACTTCTTGTGCATTTCAAGATTGTTGGTCATTTCTGTTTTCTTTAGAGTTCCTGTCCAATACAGCGACCTGTTTGTAAGTGTGTATGTCTATATAATCTATAAATGGCACAGTGTAAGTTTGGCTGGCTGTCTTTAAATGTGGGGCTTTAGAAAGACTCAACGCAGTCACTAATTAACCCCCTGTGGATTTAATAATGGATGGAGAAGATTATATAGGACAGAACTCGTTTATAAAGGTGAAGCAGGGACGGCAGAGGGACCAGCTAAACGGACAGCAGAGTGAGTTAAAGTGCAGTTTATATGTTCTGGTGGTTAATTGAAGGATTACATACGTGTCTTCCACCCCAAACCTTCATTGACAAACTTCAGACTTTTCTTCCAGACATTTATTCAATAAGCAGACGCTTTCATCCAAAGCTGCTTACAAATACGAGCGCATTTGACATTTAGTATAAAAAGAGAACAGCAAATCTGTACACAGAATAGAGCTGAAGCTAGGGAGAGATAAACGACATGAAATACAGAGGGAGTTTTTAAAAACAAAAGTTGAGGGCAGTTAACAGAGTTAGTCAGATCAAGACCTTACGATATGTATTCATTTAACACAGTAATAAATAATACAGCCACTAATATAAACACCACAGGACCGTTTTCATCATAAAGCCAGAATACAACTCCACAATACAACACAATGTTCCACCCGTTTCGACTGGACCTGATAAAATGAACTCAGCTTAGTGGTGTGTTTGGCCGTGTGTTCGCTTTTTAACACACACACACACGGAGATGAGAATCTCTGCTTCTGAGGTGAAATGCTGTTGCAGTGGTGCTTTAATTACGACATGGAGACATCCTTCCGAGACGTGTGATTAAGTGACAAACTAAAATCATTTCCTGATTGTTGTCATCTTTCCTCCTCTCGCGTTCTTTTCCTTCTGTTTCTTTTCCCCATTTTGATCATTTTTTCGTCACAGCTCATTAGAAACGCCATAAAATTAGCACGCCGCCACACAATGGCCACTGTAGTAATCACAAATGAATGTGCTGCCGCGCGTGCGCCGCTGTCATTTGTTTTCAGCCTTGCGGTAATGACCGCGTGTTTTCACATTTGACTTGCTGGTGACTTCCCCGTGAGGGATGTTCGGCTGTACCAGCAGGGAGTAAAATACACAGAGCTGCGATAACTTATCTGATCCAGTCATAACATTTAAAGAACGTGTGTTTGACTCACTGCAACCTGTGACAGGATGTGAAATTTGGAGGTTTGAGAAAACATGTAACTTCAAAACTCAAAATGGCTTCTTATCTTGTTACTGTTTAAATTCTTCCTGCGTTCCTGATAAGTCGCCATTGTGGGCGACAAGTCATAACCGACTTCCCCTTTTAAACATCCTTTTATTGTTTAAAAAATCTCACAGAGCTGGACTGTTGACATCAGGGCTGGAGCATCTAAAAGCTGTTGCTGGTTAAGAACCGCCCACTTTCAGACAGAAAGTGCCGGTGTGAGTGACAGGTGTCAATAAAGCTTCAATGAAGCTGCTGTGTAACAACCCAGTAGCTTATTCAAATAATGACACGGTAAACTGTGACGGGTTGTAGATAATAATTAGCAGAGATGTATTATTTGATGCCATAAAATGATTATTACATTTATTCACTTTATAGATATATTAGAAGAATATAAAATGACAAAACAAAAAACAAAATAAACTATACATTTGAAAATTTCAAAAGAATATACCCAACGTAGCTGTTATACGTGTATTTGATGACTGAAAACACACTGAGAAATTTTCTCTAATACTGTATTTATCATCTTAATGTACAACAACGACAGTCATCAACCTCTGCCCTCGCTTTAAAGATTCAACGATACAATCATTAGCGCAATTGTATTTTCAAAATCTTCATCAACAACCCTTTTCTCAGGCGTGCGTCTGTCTCTATTGATCCGACTCTTGCCGACACAAAGAAGCGAGACGCTGGAGTAACACCCGCTAATGCTACATACAAACATCAACACTCCAGCGCTCTCCAGTCCTCAAACTCTCCAGCCCTCAGGACAAAATCAATGCCTTTATCTGGCTGAGCTGAAGGAGGAAAGAGTGATAAACACGACCTGTTAAACTGCTGTTCAGAACAGCAATGGGTCGGATCAGTGGATGTGAATGAAACAGAACAGAATACAGATATATAATGGAGCTGTGCATGCAGGTGTGTGGATATAGAACAGCTGTAGGTATATAAATCTGATCTGTGTGTGTGTGTGTATGTACATGTGTATGTTTGCATGTATGTGTGTTGTTGTTTGCATACACTGTGAATGCATTACATGTTGGTTTCATGTCATGTTGACTTAAGCATGTGCTTTGTTTTCTATGCTAGATTTGCATGCGTCTAATCTCGTATAGCTATGCTAAGCTATGTATATTTTCGCTGTGAAGTCGGCGCACCACACGCGCCACATTCAGAGGTCCATTTCAATGTTTCTTTTGATCTGTGTTTCATCTCCACAGTCTCGCACACTGCTAATGCAAACATGAAGTGAGCGATTGACGTGTGATGTTTTATTGAAAGTGTTTGGCTGTGTGATATCCTGGCCGCCTCTTTCACTTCCTGTTGAGTTTTTTTTACCTCATTTTCTCTCCCTCATCTTCCCTCCCAACCTCACATCCATCTGTCTGACTCGGTCAGAATCATCTCGACATGAAATAAGCAAAAGCTGTCAGCAGAGCTGCTGAAATTCTCTCTCTCTGTTTCTTTCCTGGCTTCTCTTTCACCATCAGTCAAAACTGTTTCATGCATGAGGAGCTGAGTTAAAGTGGCCGTTCGGTGTAAACAGCGCACTTCAATTTCGTCATTTTCCTGGAACATATCGACTCTTGAAAATTGTTACTCTAATTAAAGCTGCAGTCCATAACTTTTGTGGTTAAAAATGAACAACAAATATTGAACATGTGCATAACAGATCAGTGTTCAACACAATCTTCTTATCTTACCCTGATTTCACAACGGTAATTTTTAATAATGATTTATAATTTGAACTGTTGGGTCTGATTTCCTGTGAGATGTCAGTCACTCGTGCGGAACGTTCTAGAAAGCCAGCCAATCAGAGACGAGCTTTCCAAATCTAAAGGTAACAGGAACTGATGAACTCCTCGCTGATTCTACCAAAGAGACACAAATACTAACAAAAATAACATGGAAGAAAATAAACCCTTAGGTCTTTTTGGTGTGAACTCAGAATAGAGTCTCTCTCTCTCTCTCTCTCTCTCTCCAGAGCAAATAACACATGAGAATGAGGATCTTGCATAAGCCGTCTAAACCAAGTGTGAAATGTCCCATGAAATGACTGTAGTAACACCTTACTGTAACTGGACACATTGTGATACATATGGACGTTTCATATAGATACCCTGACAAATATATAACTAAAGCCTATATGATATATGTTAAGCATAATACATGACATTAAAGAACTTCATAGGTTATCTACACTTAAATAAAGATCAAATAAATACAGGCTGAAGCATACAGGAAGTACAATAGAGCGATAATCGAACTATTCATGTAAAGATATTTACAAATTTGATTTGTATGTTTATTTTGAAGAAGCTCAAGAGCCTCTTTAAATATTGCTTTAAATTGATGCTCTATTATTAATAAACCCTAAATCTCTAAAAATCGCTGTACTACGAATATTACATTAATGCCAATTCCCAGAGAAATCATTTTGCGTAATTAAAAAAGCAGAGGCTACTTTTATTTAATTAAAAGTGAGACGTTTCCACATTATCTGGATGCCTCCGAATGACAGACATATTTTTCACTTCTCTGAATCATGAGTCTTGAGGACACCCGCAGGGAACGAAGAAGACATCAAACACAGGATAAGCGTCCTGTCTCCGTTCTTCTAGCGCAACGGTGTCATTCCAACAGATCAGCATGACCACGTCTGTCTGAGCCGAGGACGAGCTCACCTGTAGACCGCCGATAACGAGAAACAGTCCACCTGTGCCTTCAGAAATAGTCAAACCATTAGCTCGGAAAATCCGAGGCAATTTTGTCCAGAAACTTTGATCTGGGATTAAAGACAGGGAAGGAGGAAAAAATATGGGGTATTTTCTGAGGGGGTGGGGAGGGGTGATGGGGCCTGAATCCATCAACAGGGCCACAATGAAGCAGAGCGAGAGTTTGAGAGTCTGCAGAGTCCATTAGGTTTCTTATAACTGTGTGGCAGCTTGAGTTATTGGCTGATTTAAAATCGTGATACATAATGTAATAAGGACATCTCGGCGGATTGTTATGAGGTGCAGAAATCTCGCGAGGGAACGTTCCGGCAATATTCCAGCTGTTTTTTAACACCACGTCTTCCTCTCAAGGGTGCCACTCGTAACGTTTGATGAATAGCTTTCTTACGCAAGGCTAAAATTCTGTTTGCCGCCTCAAATGCTTTTTCCTCTCACTTTTGGTGGAAACCCCTGAGTGGAGTTCACATGATGGATGTTTTTGTCTCGTCACTGGGAATTTGCAAAAGCATTGTGCTCTGAGTCAGCTTTGAGTATATTTCTGTCACCAGCGCCACACACAGTGTAAACTGAAGGCCATACTGTAGAGTCACTACGGTAGATTACCGGGTTCGAATAATAAGACCAATAGACTAAAGTGGCAAGTATTTAGTGTGAGCTCCCCTGACACACAGGAACCTGGTTCTCCTAAACCTAAATAAAGTGGAACCCTAATTTCACATTCTGATCTGATGACTTCAGAACGTTCTCCCAGAAGACTTCAAGATTTGCTTTGTGCCAAGAGAGTCACACTAAATACTGACTCTGGCCTGAAGAAGCTGTTTCCTTCTGAAAATGTTTTTTTCTGTATATTCCCTGTATATTCTGTTTGTGTCTTAATAAAGAGGAGACCGAAAAATAAATTTGGATGGTTATTAAAACGTACTATATATAGATTTCTTGTTCATTTACGTATCTCCATTCACTGACCATTCTTTTGTGGATCTTCACTTCACATTGAGAAATTGAAAGTAAACTTTATCTCTGTTTGCTTGTGTTGAATATTAAACCGAGGGTACGTGCGTTCTCTCCGATCCTGTTGAACTTCAGATAATTAGATCTGAAGAATTCTCATGCTGAAGACGTTTCGGTTCACAGAACTGTGTGTCTGAGCTAAAACGCTTCTCGCTTCAGTCGCCGCCTGAAGAAAGACAGTCAACATTCAGCGTCTTTAAACTGACAGTCGGATCAAATGTACAGTTCTGTCTAACTCGATCGATCAACTTTAAATTGCTCCAAAAACTGCTGTAATGAATTTCTGTCAGTGGAGTTCTTGTCTTCTTCAGTCTCTCTCTCTCTGGCTTATTACCTTGAGTGAACTCACAGTTCTTAGGTTTTATTTAATGTGTTTTCTTCCCTTTTAGCTCGATTAAAAGGCTCGGCATTCATTTCACGCCTTACAAACCCTGTTTACTCTCACAGGACTATAACATCTGCTTCACTCTCTATGAAGCTCGTGGTGAACTCATCAGAAATCTCTTTAGGATAATATAGACGCTCTGAGACGCTCCTCGCAAACCAGCTGTGAGTTCTATTGCAAACTGCCTCTGTGACAGTTACACACTGTTGGGAAGGTGTCGACCAAGACAGAATTCAAGACATAAAACAGATCAAGCGTTTTCCATGTGGGTTATTAATGTACACTCAGCAGAAAGGTGTCTTAGTAAGAGATTCGTCATCTGACAGGCTCATTAAGCTCATAATTGCTACCCCATACCTCATCTGTGGGGTACATTTACTCAATGGTCCTCAGTGACAGCAGGAAATGAGGTCAACGAGGTATATGAGCAGTGGGGTGTGAAGGGCACACTATTGAGGGGCCTATGGAGGGCACGTTAGCATGTTAGTTATAGGTTGTACGAACCCTTCCCCAATGTTTTCCCAATGTTTCCCTTATGTTTCCTTTAAGTAACGTATGTTTGAGAGAACCTTTGGAAAACGTTACATGACTGTTGCTAAAGTGATGTTGAGTTTTGCAGACGCATTTCTCTCATTGCAGACGCATTTCTCTCATTGCAGACGCATTTCTCTCATTGCAGACGCATTTCTCTCATTGCAGACACATTTCTCTCATTGCAGACGCATTTCTCTCATTGCAGACGCATTTCTACGCATTTCTCCACCTTCAGCTGGAATTCAGAGCTAACTTTCTTTTCTTCAGTTGGACAAAGGCTCTTTTCACACGAGTCAAAATAGTAACTACAGTCAGTTTTTAGGATTCTGTTATTATGACGACAAAACCGGCCAACAGAGCATTGAAAACAGAACGTCACAGTTTTAAACCTTCCTGAAAGGTTTTTGCACAAGAAAATTACTGAGAGCCAGACTGAATTTGATGAATTCAGAAACGGAGGGATTCGATTTTTAACCAATTGTAATGAGAGAGGGAGAAAATGTAGCCTATCTCCCGCTACAATACTTTATAGAAAGAGTTTGGTGCTGTTTTATAATCTCAGCATGATAACCGAGCCTCCAGAAATAACATCTGAGATAAGCTCGGGAATTATTTCCTAGCTGAAAGTATTTCAGTAAAATAATTGCACAGAGCCTTCAGTAAATGAGACAGTCGTCGCAGGGTTCCTAATTGTGTTTCTGTTTTATTCTGTATTGTTTTCAAGAGCTGCTGAGTTTGCATGCTACTTATCACAGCAAAATCTGCATTTCTGAGAACTCAAAGAGCACTTATAAATAAATTAACAATCCGTCCAAACATCGAACTAAAAATTCATTTAACACCCTCATGTTTTTCCTCTGGAAAAACAAAAGCAGAAATTGAATGACGTTGTTTTTTACACATGAAAAAATCTCCGATCACAAATAAAAGATGATGACCAGCATCTGTTAATCCACAAGAAAAATCATTTCACAAATCATGATATGTGACTTTTCCCATCATTTTACTGTGTCCAATGTCAGATCAGTAGCAAGACACAATATTTAAGTTATGTTCAATAAAACAAAATAATTATTTTTTAGTCTGTTAAAACGTTCATTTCTGAAATTGTATAGGACTGTCTTCCGCTGTGTTTAGTTGTGTAATATTTCATATTGAGAGTTGCATGGGGAGAACCCCAGAGACAACAAATGCTGACCAGAAACAAAACAACAAACACAGATTTGTGTGTGAAGTTCACAAAAGACGACTTTGTTGTTGAACACAGCCCCTGGCACAATATTCTATAGACATACACACGTGTATGTTGCAGAGTCATTGTGTTTGGGGGCCTTTTTTGTTGCCTCAGGGTTTGCTGTTATTGAGAGAAAAATGAAATCCCAGATTTATCAGCACACTTTGCAGGAGAATGTAAGACCATCTGTCCACCCACTGAAGTCCAGCAGAAGCTGTGTGATGCAACAGGACAATGACCCAAAGCAACAGAACGGCTTCAACAGATGAAAAATTCACCTTCTGGAGTGACCAAATCAGACTTCTGACCTCAGACCCATAGAGACACATCAGCATCAGGCCAGACCACTAAAAAACAATACTGACCCTCAATAGTTTTATACAGAGGAAACCCAGCTTACAATTTTAGGTCGTAAGAACGTTTCCCTGACGTTTCCACTAAATAATAAAGATGCTTAAAATGTTGTATTGAATGTTTAAACATCCCATTTTAATACATTGTATTACTGTTATTTCTTGGTTTTAAGAGCATTATTTAAACTTTTTTTGTTCTGTATTGTTTTTAAAAACATTCCACTAGCAACTTAAAAAGAGCATTTTTGATATATAACATTTGCAAAAGGTTCTACTTACATTACAGCACTAAAGGTTCTGCTAATGTTACTTTCTGATGACTTTGAGAGAACTTGCTGAGAATGTTCTCCCTGTAGCTGGGAAACAGCCAGAAGAAAAACATGTAAATGTTTCTTCAGTACGGTCTAACTGCGCCTACATGCTCTGGTGATGAAAGCAGTCGGATGCTGTCTGGATCAGACTGAATAGATTTCATGTGGCTTTCCGCAGTTATTTGTGGTCTGGACGGAGCGTGCTGTCCCTGAATCTTCTATTGTGTTTAATGAGATGACAATTTCATGCCTGTCAGATCACTGCATCTGTAGTGCTGTTGTACCGGAGACGACAGTTTGTCTCCATCTGAATGCAGCTCTAATCTAATCCTCAGATGAACGCGTAGATATTTTAAAAGACAAGTTTTACATCACGCTGCTAAAATATGT
>JAZGTJ010020593.1:0-10317 GCA_036877575.1 Botia almorhae
CGGCAAATCAAGTGCCTGTTTCAAAGACGAACAGAGGTCAATGCTGACCAACTTCAGCCACAGGAACCAGCGTCTCATAGCACCAAGGAAAACAGTACACAAGTATGCAGCGTGAACTGCTGTTAGTGCACAACCTCTAATCTGTATATTTTTTCCTATAATGCAATGCAGTTTCCATTATGTCTCTTTATCTGGTTATCAGTGATTGATTAATCCTTTTTCCTATTTCTGATATTTGTTATGACAGAACCGGCAATGATTTGGTGAAGAATCTAATTCATATCATTTTTATTCATGAAGTCTGATTAGCGTCAAACAGAAAGTATGTGTGCACGAAAATTAAAAGCCATTGAAATATGCTCAAAACCGATTTTGTAAAAACTATTTGCTATTATTTCCAGGAGTTGGGCAGCACCACATTTGTTAAACCTCTTAAGGGCTTGAGAGAAAATATGTATTGCTATTTATGTATTGCTTGTGTGGTTTATTTGAATACTTGCTACTCTGTTTCCCATCTGTGTAAAACTTTTAATAAAGTAAATGCTATTATTTATTTGTCTTAATCCTCTTATTGTTTTAAGTAAATGCATTTTGGTGTGAAAGGGTTTCAGTGTGATCAAATCAAATGTACCAAAAGTGTAGTGCAAAACTACATTAAACATCGTGTTGAGGCCTGGAATTCATAAAAATATCTACAATTATACATACAATGAGTTGTTCAAACAGAAAAAGCTACATGATGCTTCATCCATGACCACAAAATCTGATCTGAGTGTTTAGACTGCCTTTTGAAATGTATTTCAAAAACTCTGCTGTGGTTTGAATTGAGTTTAAATAATTTTATGTGGGGTCTGTGCATTTTTTGTCCCATCCAAACAAATAAACAGGTTTAAATTGGGTACACCAAATAACCAGATATTTCTCAATTTTCCTGCTTGTCTAAGCAAGCCTTTTGTCTTCATCTTTCATGCAGTTAGGTGTTTGAAATCCATTGTAATCTTAAAGCAGCTATTGCCATTTACCACTTTTGTGAAATGTTAAACTTATCTTTCCCATTTTGTCTTTCTGTTGGTAGGAGTATAATATTATGTCTAATACTTAGTCTGGTGTCGTTTCTCATCAGTCCCTCGGCCGGCTGCTTGTCGTCATGTCTCTCCGCCCACCACGCTGCTTAGATGAGAACAGCAATGGACCATGTCTTGTCTGTCTGCCTCCATAAGACTTGTATCACTCCCACTCATCTAGCACCCATTTCTAAGAAAAAAAACACATTTATTTGGCACTTTGAGAAACTACATTTGTCCTCATTGCAAGGAACATGGACACAAGCTAGATAACCTATCGTCATGCTAGTGTGGGTCTGGTATTCCTCTTGCAAGGGTGATTGGATTCCAATGGATTTTATGTGTGTTTATCTGTGTGTCTTTCTGTATGTGGTAAGGAAATTGAGACAACCATCATGAAGGTGTCTGTCACCACTCCTGAGAGCGAAGGCCAGATTCACAAGGTAATAGACAAAACCCAGGAGACTCCAAAACATCTATCCACGGCTCTCAGAAATGAACATTTTCCATCTGTTGAAGGTATAAAGAACCTCAGAGGCCACATTTTTAAATGAGTTCCTTCCATTCCAAAATAACCAGAGTCTTCCATTCAGAACAAATATCTGTGTGGGCACCAAGTGAAGCCACAGAAGCTGAGACGACTATTGAAATGGAGGTGACCATCGCAAAGCCCAGACTCTCTCAGGACTTCATACCCACTGTGGATAAGACTTTGCAGCATGTATTCCAAAAAACAACAGTAGGAGACCACCCTGTAATGCTTCTCAATATGTTGTAAATGAGGCTGCGTACACCTGCTATTAACATCTGTTCTGAGTGATACAGTTACTGGAGGACATTTGAGTCAGATTGCCGTTTACACCTGGTGTTAACATGCGTCTCAGATGTGCCCAGTGACCACCTGTGTTTTGGATTTGCCAAGATTTTCTAAGGGAGGATCCCTAATTTGGTGAACTATGTACGATCAGTCTCTTAGAGGAAAACCTAATATGGAAAACCTAATGGAAAACTGAATTTTATTTGATCTTATGAAAGTATGTATGAATTCTGGGTACCTCTGGGAACTTTTTGGCCTAATTAATGTGACAGGCCAAGCTGTTGAACAGCAAAGTACAGTAATATGAAGGGAAAGAGTGGGGACACTTTTATACATTGACAGCAGAGGACAATTCCATTACTGTAGTACTAGTTCTATTAATAATACCAATATAATGTGGGGAAAATGTACAAAATGTTCTGCTGTTTCTGGCTCCCAGAGTTTCTTTTTAACAAGGTCTCAGTTGTTTTAGTCTGACCTTAAGTGTGTGCGGCACATTTCAGTACAGAGGTTAATGAACTTGCACCAATGTACCAGGTGTAAGTGGGGTCCATTTTGATCTTGCTGTGCATGCATGCGCAACATGGTCAGTACGTTGTATGTATTTTATAGGTGATTCATCCATGGGACAATTGCAGTCCTGTAGTGAGCCTCCCTGAGTGTAAACATCTGTGTGTTCAGAAGTGTAGCCCTAATGCGCACAGTTTAGCCCGGCCCAAAGAGCTGTTCACCTTCTATACTGAACACACACGTCCACATATACAGATGAAACGTTTACAATGACTTTTTGTTTTCTTAACAGGACACTTTGGAGAGCTTCGCACCCTACACATGTCCAAATGGTCTCTCTGATAGTTCAGTGTGAAAAAATTGAGAGGACTTTTACTTTATAAACATACATTTTCAATAATATTCTAGTGTCAGGATAGCTGTTCAAACTGAAAGCAAAATCTCAGTCCTGAAAGGAATTGTGGGTAGCCCTTAAATAGTATGCCTGCCCACAGTCTGATGTACAGTCATTCACAGAGTGCCACTGCAACATGACGGCCTGTTATTGTGATATAGGTTATTTCTGATAATCCGTCCCATAATAAAACTGTGACTGATTGCTTTGAATGTCAGTCAGACATTTAAGTTGGTGGTTCCTGGACAATTTTTGCCACAGTTACAAATCTGGCTACGCCAGACTACATTTTGGGGATATTTCTAATGAGTGCCTCCATAAATGAAATTGCTCTGTAATTTAAAGATTTGGCAAGTGCAAAAACGATTTCTTACGAATAAACCATTTCTTTATATTGATGGTAGTGTTTTACAACAAGATATAAAAAGGAAATAAAAATAACAGTGAAAAGCTCAAGAGTTTGGCAAGTGAATCCTTTAAAATAATAATAAAAGCAAAGCGTAAGTAAAAGTTAACGTATAAAAAATATTAAGACAGAAATAAAAAGAAAACTGTAAGTACAGGCAGTATAAAGCAGCACAGTGCTCACTCAGTAAATTCACAGTTAAACAGATGTGTTTTTAGTCTGGATAAGTACATAGATCATCTAAGCATTCAAACTTAAATGGTATTTAATATACCATCCTAAATAATTCACACAGGCTTTGTCTTAAGTTTAAATGACCAATACTAACACCCAACAAGTATGCACAAGATTGAAGATATTCCAAAGACTAAAGAATTCTATCAACTGCACCAATGATAAGAAATTCTTTGCTACTCAGGCTAATGATTGGAATGGTTCCTAAAGGAGAAGCTTACCAGACCTGCTCCATCAAATTTGTCCATATAATGGAAACAATAAGTTGCTTGTGAGGATCAGACCAAAATTAAGTACATTAGTACATTGTCCCTCATGTAATAGCCTTCAGCTTGTGCATCACATTTATGAGCCACACAGCACGCCAAAGTCACCTCATTGGCCGGCAAAGAAATGTTCACTGCGGTTAAAACCTTGACATTTATGGAACCAAGTCAGTGAGTTTTAAAATACTGTCTGAACTGAGCTTTACCCTTTAACCCTGTTCACCATCACGACTGTATCAGGAGACACAAATCTTTCACACGGTCATCCATGTTCCCAGCTTGACTTACAAAACTTTGTCTGCTTTAATGAGTCTATCAAAGGGGGCTGTCTTTTATAAAGATAGATTATACGAAACTCAATTTTACAGAGGGTGGATACTATAGAGAGCATCTGATGCTCGTGTATGCCAGGGGCATCGGGATGTATGCTAACCTCATTCATTGAGGGCGGATGGTTATTTCCTATTACTTGCAATATAGTGACAAGTCCCTGAAGACTTTGAAACAATCAATGTTGAACGTTATCTCCCAAACCAGTGCTTGCCTCTTTCAGCATGTTAATTTCAGCCCATCGCCGCTGAATGAAGGGTAAGTGGTAGATTTAGGAGCAGTCAGGGTGTTCCAGCTATTATTCCTAAAGTTGTTTTTCATCCCTCGTAGATTCCGAATGACTCCAGGGTAAAGTACCTCCCTTTTAAATTATAAATTGGATTGGATGTCATAGGGAGAGCCATATTGTCTCATTTTCTTCGCCGCGAATGGCTGTAGCATGCAAATCAGAGAAAAGTTCTTTATACCGCACCTGCTTCTACAGGTGATTGCGCACCTGCACCGTTCCTGAATACGCATGTATTGTATCCTTAGAGAAAAGCTGATAAAGTGGTTTAATTCACCTGTAATATGCATTATATTGCCCTTACAAGAGAGTGTAATTGAATCTGATACTGTGGCTACCTCAGAAATGCGAGTCTTCCTTTCACAGAGATGGCAGATGAAGACAAAAGCACAAAAATGTTATTAAACGCTAGCAAAGAGTGGCCGCAGCCCAACAAGGACACCCTGCCCTTTCTAATGCTGCATTTGCAGAGGTAAAAATTTAAGCTTGAATGCATTTCTGCATTTGTAAAAATACAAATCAAACTGTGATCCACTGGTTCCTGGTTTGCAACACTGTGTGTTTCTTAGAGTTGTGATGAGTCCATCGTGTCAGATGGATCAGAAAAACTTGGCTAGAGTGTTTGGGCCCACTATATATTACATATATATATATACACACATATACATACAGTACATACATACATACATACAGTATATACATATACATACACAAAGGATACTTTGCACAGAATACTTTGCTTTATTGTGCTTTTTCTAGCACAATTAAGCACTGCACATAGTTAAATGTTTCCGCCCGTACTAGAAGTAGCTCTCTAAGAAAGCTTGTTTTTTTTACCTGTCACTTAACTGTTTAAATAATGAAAATGTCAAGTCTGTAATTTAATTATTTATGTGAGTCTCTAAAGTTAAGAAAAAATAATCAATGGTCCTGTAGCCCTTTAACCATAAAAACAGATGTCGTGAAACTCTACAAGGACAGCAGTAAATTACGTTATTACATTTGGTGACTTAATCAAAACATAATTTATTGCAGATGTCTGACTATTGCACTTCGCTCATACAAGAGAGCAGTCACAGATGCATTAATTATTCAAAATAATTACACCACTCCATTAGCTTTTACCATTTGTCTCACCAATTTTCGCTCAGCGAGAAATGTTAAATGCTTGAAGAAAATGGGAACAGGGTGACCATATATAATATATATATATATATATATATTCCACAATGACTGTTTGAAAACCCCATTTAAATAACACACCTATTGTGAAGCAGTGTGAGAAAAGAAAAATGTTTTCTACAGAAGAACTTTTATGGCATTTGTTGTGTCCAGCTCTGAGGATTTACAGTACCATTGTGTAGTGTCACCCTACAGTGTGCTACATCCATGTACAAGCTACAGAACCATACACACAACTAGACCTTAAGAGTACTTCGACATAAGCACAGATGACATGTAGATTTAAATTAGAAACACAGGGGGATGAAGCTATAAAATAATCTGGTTTTCGAAGCTTCTGTTGCGTTGAGTATAAAGACCTCAGAAGGGGTATTTACATTAAAGCCTGAGGAGAGAGTGAGATACCACCTGTTTAAAACATGTACACTCAATCTCTAATACTACATCATATATTTCTAAAAACATACTATAGTTACCTAGAATTGTGATGGATGGGGTTAATTTTCCATCTCTGAAGAGCGTCTCACTATTGATTTTGGCATAGGGGTCATTAGGATTTGGGTTAGTGGGGGTTCCTTCCACTCTGGACCATTTGCCAATAGTGCTGCCCCATCCCACAATACTGTTCAACACACAGCTATGATCCTACAAACAGTCATTCAGGTTATGCGTCTCTGATCTGAAACGAAAGAAGAAGCCATAAAGAAAATGATCGCTTTATCTCAATGGTTTACACACACAAATTCACCTGTAAAGTAGCACTATGGAGGATGATGGATTACCTCACACGAACTCCTGCCCCGATCGTTACTCCTGTTCCAATAGACACGTTTGGACCTAACTGAGGTAAAAAGGACCTCAATATAACACATATTAAGCTGTAATTCTTTAAAATGCAAATGATAAAACACATCAGCTCTCTAAATTTTTCTGCATACATTTTAAATGTAATTTCTACATCAGAACTGTTACCAAACCAAATTATGACTAAATATCATTGTCTTCTAACACCCACACAATGAATTAGCTTATGCAATCTTTCTGCACCTCTGAAATAGTGATTTTACTTTGGACCAATACTGCACAGATAATGAGTAATAATTTGAACCAATATCACAACCAAAATTTTTATAAATCAGTCAACAGCTGATAAAAAATAATCTACAAATTACCGGAATATTTTTTTCAACCTGAAATGTCACATTATGCAAGTTAAAGCTATGCAAGTTGTTGTTCTATGTTTTAAAATTGATTTAAATTACATATTTTTCAGAAAAACACCACAGCGGTAGGGTCGATTGAAAAGCAACTTGTTGGTTTAAAACAACATGCAATTTCAATGTGAACAATTGTAACTAATAATGTGACATATTTACATATTTAGGTATACTCAGAATACTCAGAAATGTAGAGTGGGACTTTACTATGAAATAGTATTGGTTAGTAGCATATTTAATAGCAAATATAATAGTATTGTAATTAGTATGTATAATAATATTACAATAGTACAATGTGTATTAATAAATAATAATAAATAATATAATAAATAAAATAAATTAATAAATAAAAATGTTAATGAAACAAAAAAAGTTGGTGTTGTTTTAAACAACAGGGTCGCCGAAACTATGTGTTAAGGAGATTTCAAAGATCAAATCTGTTGTATCAGTTTTAAAATGGCATCACAACATGTTTGATATCCCACATGTCTTTCACATTGTAACATGCTAACATGACTCTAATTCATACAGCTGGTGTCTACATCAGCTGAGCCAGCCCACTCACTATAAAGCACCCATCACTCTTGCTTTCCCTTGTTCTACATTAGTACCAAACCAGAGCTTTACACTAAACTTACCCACCATATGGATATCTGATGACAGAACAGGAAACAGATTGATGACAGACAGGAAGAAGATATAGGAAAAAAACTAATGAAAAAGAAGCTGATAAAATGTGCATGCGAAAACTGCAAATGTTTTCTCCCACTCACAATAGCATGTCCTGCTGGTTCTTCTGGAAAACCGCTCCAATGCGCTCCAGTTGATGTCACTCTGTGCTGGGCTTCTCTACATAATGCAACACCTGTAAAATACAACATGCATAATTACTGTATAGGTCAGGCATTAATGGCCAGACAGAATCTGCTGATTTGTTCTGCATTTTGTGCACTGATTTTAGGGAAAATCTGTAGTTGATTTAAATATGGTAATATGTGTTAAACTGAACTAAGTGTGCAAGACAGTTATTGTTGGCTGAATGCATTATTAATAAGCTAAAGCCATTAAATAAACAAACATACATAGTAGTGATGGATGTGTAGCATTGTAAATCATGGCTGTTCCAATTCTGCAGAAATCTACAGAGTTCTGCGTGCACAGATTCTGTGTGTGCTAATTTGATTTTGCTTATGATGAAAAAATATATACATAAAAATGATATTATACCTACCTGCCTGACATTTATAGAGAAAAGTGAAACACCTTACTATAGTAAAATGTTTAAAATCCCAACATTTTGTATTTATCATTTGACCCTCAAAAGCTTATTTACCTCATCAGTTTGCTCATTTTCAACAATACAGATGTAGTTCAGAGACTGTTTCCTGTTGGCCTAAAACATTCAGTTAGGTTAATACTTTGCAAGTACCACAACAAACCTTTATGGGATGGTTTCCAAATTTTAAACTCGAAAAAAAGTTCATGCTTAATTGATAATCTTTTTTTTTCAAAAGTCTAGGCTCAATCTGTGACATGGAAAAGTCTGCATTATAAAATGTATAAGGCATAAACACTTCTAACAGTGTTTAAAAAGTCTTTTAACAATGGTGCCAAGAATGACAAAACTGTAAGTGTCTCTATGCTCATTTTTTAATGATCAAATAATAATTGCACATCTAGTGTGACTGGGAATGACTGGGAACAGCATACAAATGCAGTTTATTTTAAATGCAGCTTAAATTTACTAGCAAATGAAACATTAATAAGTATTAAAGGTGCACTATGCAGGATTTCCAGCTACTGTTTCTAAGCACAAGATTCAAGCTTGGCCCCTCCTCTAGGGCGGAATACTGTCAGAAGCACACACACTTAAACACACCTGGCTCTCACATGCAAGTTGTTATTGGCTGAGGGCTACACACACACTGGCCTAAAAAACAATACAGGCAGAAGACAGTGTTTCTGTACACACAAACACAAACACACACTTCTAGTGGATCATAAATAGTAATTGAGAGGGATTATATTTGTACTCAATACGTTTTGAAAAATCATGCATTGTGCACGTTTAACCCAGTGCAAAACACGCACAAAGTATGTGATTACCTCTGTGTGATCTGAGCATATTCACCTTACAATAGGCCTCAATGTGATGCTGCAACATTGGCACTCTGGCCACTGGAAACGGAGGTTTGGGTACCTCAAAAGACAGAGGACGAAACCTTGTCCCTGTTTGAGCAGCAAAGAAACAAGACTCCACCATTTAGACTCTCTATGTTACAGTATAGACTAGTATATGACATACACATACATAAAAGTCACACAATATGTCACATAGGTTCTCTATATTATGAACACTAAAACACGAATTCTTTATTGGAGTTTTAGAAAGAAACAGAGATGCGCACAGAGAAACGCATCAAGACCAGATGAATCCTGCAGTCTGGTGTGTGTTATATTGCATCACTCTGTACTACTGTAGTAGTTTACTCACCTCCTTGAGGACCTCCGATGAGAATGACAGCCGTTAGCATTTTTATTTTCCTACACGGGATAGCAAATTATACGTCAAAACTTGACAGTAAACAGATGATAACCAGGAAGTCGCTTTAGGGAATATCTTCATAAATGCTGTTGTATGTTTCCTTGGCATGTGAAAAATTATTACTTTATTTTATATATCCTGTGACAAGATAATCAACTTTATATTAACAGCATGACAGCGACAGTGGCTGTACCGGAAATGCAAGGCTTAATTTCAAAATAAAAGTCGCACTTTGAACCTGCATTGCTGCATCAATAGCCAGACAAATGTTGATAAATGTGACCCCAGCTAAAAAGTATATGTTATGCTTGCAAAAGTTAATTTCCTAAAGATATTAAATATATTGTCAACTTAATGTAATCTAATACACATGGTCATTAGCTACGTTGAGTAAATAATATAAATAACCACACATAATTGTCACAGCAGTGTACTGCAGTTATCAGATGACAACAGGCAAGCATGATATTTACATAGCAGGGGTGAAACACTTAATTCAGAGCGTCTTTAGCATAAAATTAAATAAGATTTGATCAGACTTTTCTATGGAATACTGTAGCATTTATAGACTGGTGACAGCAGTATAAAATCAATCAGTCAAACAGATGAATTGATGCATAAAATTATATTATCCTTAAAAGCTCTTTATTCAAATGATAAACTTAATTTTTTACATGCTGAGGTTTTATGAATGTGACACAAACGCTGGTTGAATATTGTGCTCTAGTGTGAGTCAGTCTTAAACCTTCCGCAGGAGAAGTGAAAATTTAGATGCCTTATTAAAATTTAGAAGTGAACAAAGTTGTTTTACCCTATGCATATTAAATGATGTACATTCGTATTCACAGATATACACATATACATACAAATAAAAACAAGCCTTATCCTGACCTGACAAAACCCCTAAATCAATCATACAGTACATTTCACTGTTGGCAGTTTCTGTAGCCATTACATTCAAAATCACATGGAGAAACAACTATCACACTGTTACCTGGTATATCAGCATTGTGCTGATTGGTGTGCAAATAAATGTCCAGAACTGATGCTTTGTCCAGTATTCTGA
>JAZGTJ010020594.1:0-10316 GCA_036877575.1 Botia almorhae
TTTTTTAAATAGATTTTCATGTAGTGAGTTTGTTACATTTAAGAGGTCAATAGCACAGAAGATAAACTTCCCTTATAGTCAGTTTTAAATAGTTTGCTTTTTTAGCTTAAAACACTCCATGTCTCTCTAAAAAAATATGCATTGTATGTGCTGAAGATTATAAATTTGGTAGTCTACAATTTGAAAATAACTAATCAAACAGCATTTATGACAAATAGTGATTTACAAACAAATTAAAGCGGATATTTTGCTTGTCACTTAATGCTTTCTCATTTTATGTGAGGTTAATGGTTAAAGATAACCAAAGGATTGCAGGTTTGAATTATTGCACTGGACAATCCCTGAGCTCCTACATAGCATGTCTGTTTATTCCTAGGAATCTTGCATATAAAGCATGGGGCTGTAGGTGCAGAGTAAACGATTCACTTTGTCAGGACAAAAGCTCAATTTATGGCCTACAAAATGTTTCTTTGCTCAAGCAAAATTAATGAAGAAACCCCCTTTGAAGAGCTTCCGTACATTATATGCGGAAGTAATATATCTAAGGAATAGATAGACAAAGAGAAAGGAAAGCTAGGGCCGTGCTCCAGGCTTGCTAATAGAAATGCTAATCTCAACTTCCTAGACCTTCTGTTATGGACACAGAAGCATTAGTTTTGCAGCCATGAGTCTAAAATGAAGTCTGATCACAAAGCAGCGTCACCCAGGGACAGAGTTGAAGCTCTCCAGCAGTCACAGAGAAAATCTATTTCTGACATGTGCAGTCTTTAATTTCCATATTTCTAACATACTCCTTTAGCGATAGATCTTGACACGTTTTAATACAATTTCCCCTTTGAGGCAAAGAAGGGTTTTTTGGAGGAAAGTGGGCAATAAGAATATGCATCTTTGTCTGTTAGCTCTGTGGTGAGATTTGCATTGGGTTGCCTCAATGAAAGGGATTCCACAATGTGATTTACTAGAATGAAATGAACGACTTGTATGCAAATTATTTTATCTTCTTATCTTCAGGCAAGGGCTCGTCCCAGTTTGGTTGTGTCTTGATTCCAAGCAGATCATCTGGAAATTGAGGCTATTTAATTATTAGCTTATTGAAACCTGAGGCTGACACCAGCGCAAATGGGAAAATTTACCCTTCTTTCTGCATGACAGACCTCTGCTTGAGCTAATAATATATTCTTGCATAAATATGCAAGATCACAATCTGATTGGACAATTAGCCTCTTTCAATCAGGGGAAATGCCAAGTAATGATTTTGATAAAAAATCATGTGAAAGTGATTCCGAAATTCGGGCTAGATTGTCCATTGAGATCCTCTTCCATCCTGCAAAGAGAGCCGAGCTATGCTGTCCATTACAAACACTATTAAACTCAACAAGAGGAAATATATTCATGAGAAACCAAATAATGAACCAAAATATTAAAAAATTCACATACGCAATCACGTTCCCAGGGTAATGACGGACAATGCAGCTCATTACGATGTCTTAGATCTCCGTGATTCCCACACCTGTTTAAACTCAGCTTCTTTCCCATTCCTTCCATCTCCATAATCCTATCTCTCCGTTTTCAGCAAATGGGCTAAGCTAATAGACTTCTGGGGCCATAACTCTGTCTCACTCTTCAGTGCCACTGATGATAATCTTGTTCTACACGGAATTTATTGCACATCTGGTTGCGAAAACACCCAATTAGAGCCCTTCTCTTCTGCATGCAGTCAAACCAGAGAACGCACTGAACCGATACTCAACATATGGTATGTATGTGTGTGTGTGTCTGTTTATCAATGATACACACAGGCACCAGCTGTCTGTCAAGCATAAGCTTGATCAAGCTGACGTGATTTTCACTCAGTGCTTAACAGAGCTATATATACACTGTATACAGTATAACAGGCTATGTATATACACATGCATGTGCACATACAGAAACACAATAGAGAACATTTCTAACAAAATGTAAATTACCTTGACCTTTAAAGTGGCTCTTTTATATTATGAAGTTATATATTTATATCCAAAGAAGCGCTCAGTACTACAGCCTGGTAACAGGTAAACAAAACCCTTTGTCTAGCTGGATTAATAAAAGAATGTTCACTTAAGCTTTGGACGTTGCATAGACGTATCGCATTGAAACTTTTTTCCAACTGTATTTTGCTGTGCAGTCAATAGATAATAGCTTATTTTAATTCATATTGCAGAGAGAGGTGGATTTTCATTTTCAAATCGAAATGATCAACCTGTCAGTTAACATATTCCTTACAGACTGTGTGCATATGTTTAAGAACAGACAAACAGGGATGTTTTAAACAGATGGAGCGGAAACATATGGAAGGATAGCTACCATTAGTCATGATATGAACGTAGGAATGAGTTGAATGTGTTATTTTATGTGCGATCTGAGCTTAGACACACATTTAGACATACAGGTATGCAGCTGTTTCACTCATATGGCCATTTCAGATGTAATTCTGTATGCTCAGCTTAAGTGTTGCACACTTTACCTTGACTGATTTCACAGCTGTAAACATACACCTAACATTTATATATAATGTATTAAACATCAGCAGTGGGTTTAAAAAAGTAACACTGACTCTGTGCACAGTGTGCAGTTACTCTGGGATTTCACTGTTTTTATTAAACCCAGTACTGTCACTTTAATACAATATTTGATAGAGTTTTGTATATTTAACAGGAGCATGGGTAGATTTGAGACTCTGCTGTATTGTTTTGAATGGCAGGTTGTTTCCCGTGAGCATTTCACATGGAAGAAAAGGGATCTAAGAGAGACACCTCTCCATTCCCAGAGTCCCCCGGTCCCCTTCTCCCAGTCCTGTTTAGTGTTCAGACAGAGGCCTGCAGGGTATTATGTCAGGATTACGCATTTCTGCTGTTAATCAGAGGGCTGCAGAAGGGATTCTCAATACACACATGTGCGTATAGACACACAGGGTTGTCATTAAAAGTATGCACATTAAAATGCAATATGCACAACCATATGCCAGCCAGACACAGTGCTGTAGACAGGCACACGGTATGTATTTCATCAACACAGCACAGCCCCAAATAGCCTAAGTATGTGTGATTCTATGTATGTGTCTTGGATTTGATTGATTAGTAGCTAAACATGGAAGATGGCATATGGTTCTGGAATTATATAGTATTTTTATAGAGCGGCCATAATTTAAACATGCGAGTGAACTAAACACATACCTGTCAATATCATTTTTTAAGTAACAGATGTCTCTATTGCTTTAAAAGTTAATTACACACATATGGTGCTGTTTTAACGTTGGTGTAATGGTCACTGGGCACAATTACATTTCATTATCTTACAGACTGTCTTCCACTGCCTTAATTTATATTTACAAGCATGGTTTATTTCAGAAGGCCTCTATAATATTTCTTTCATTAATGTTCTCAGTATAAAGAATATTTATAGAATACCTATTAGCTTTGCATGTGGACAAATTACAGTTATGTGGGTCTGTTGTTACTAATAATTAAAAAAAGACGCCCAACATGTGTGGTTATATTGATTAAATTAAAGATAGAAGCAGCCACCTACACTGTCCCCTTAAAGTTAATGAGATTTGTTTTGTGCTAACGTGCACACATTAATGTCTTAATTTCCATCACATGCTGTTGCTGCTTTTGATCCGCTCAGTAGAGATGTATATGAGCTATTGGTGTTAACCAGTAAAGATTGTCCTTGGAAACATTTCAGAATATTCCAGAATGCCCCTTCTATCGGATGCCCAATTTCAGTAACAGTGCTGTAATAAAATGCAGGTCTTTAATCACTTATTATTCAGAATGAGAAATCAGACGTATGTTTTATTCCACTGGGATCATTAAATGCAATAAATAATTCAATGAGTCTGCTGAAAAGTCCTTTAATTCTCTTTAATTGATTCAAATGGATCTAAAATGAGTTCAGAGACTTTGAAGAACATGTTTGGTGTTTTAGGAGAAAGAGATGTTTATAGCTATACTTGTCAAATATTATCTGCTTGCTATACTTGTCAAATATTATCAGATTAGAGGACTGGAACTACACAATCTTGATCTGATCTTTTTTCTGCATTCTGATTTGCTAATATGCTTGATGCTGAGATCAGTATTAGTTATGTTTTACATGTTAAACGACCTACAGTGACTGCATATTATAGGACAACATTTAAAACAAAGCTTTAAAAATCCATCATTTCAATTTCTGGCTAACTGATATTCTAATCTTATTTCGCTCTGCGTGTGTGCATAAAAAAACAATCTCACTCACATCAAATAACAGCTTTATTAGGCTTTTGATTAAAAATCTTGTCATTCTGCTCACTTCCTTCGATGGCTTAAAGGAATAAGAAAGGATTCGTGTCAGGGTGAGATCTTTAAAAAAAATTGAGATTTAATTGAGGAATGTAAAATGCAAGAGGAATCAGAGGAATAACAAAGACAGAGCGAATCTTCAGGGGACTGGATTCAAGGACACCTTGATGCTTTTGATCACCAACATCTTCTGGAGCAGTTGGCAACTAGGCAGGACACAGGTAGAAGAAACAGGAAGCTGTTCCCCAGATTGCTGTGTACTGTCCTCGTAAACATTATAAAAATTGCACATGCTTCATCAAGTTTTGCATATTTGTGCACAGTGCAGTTGTGCATTAGTCCTTAAAGTTTTTTAACTTAATTTTGCTTTCATCTGACAATCATTTGCATTTAAACTACTTCATTAGGTATGCTCTGGTGTTCACTGACATACTAAAGATTATCGTATTAAGATTAGATAAATAACCCATAAAGCTTGACTTGAATACAAAATAATTCAACTAAGTTGACCTTGTGTAGGCCTTAAACAATATTTGATTATTTACTTTAGAACTTCAAATCTGGAGTGTGTATTTTTTGTGCCACTAATACACTGTAATTTTGAAACAGTTTCCCAGAACACACCTCTTTTGTTATTGGTAAGTTAAATTGATAGCCCTGCTCCAAACTGATGCCATTGGCTGAGCTTATGTTGCTATGTGGGGCCAATCGGAATACTCAAGCAAACAAAGCAATGTTTTAATAACACCACAGTGTTTACTTTTTTGGGAAATCAACTTAGAAATGGCTTATTTATAGATTCATATTAAGCTGGCATTTGAGAAAGCTGATTTCTTATTTCTCTGGATACTAAAAGTGTTCATCAGTTTAATGACTCCAACCACATACATATAGCTATTGCCTGCAGACATTCTCGAGATGAAAACAGCAGCAGAATGATTGATTAGAAGTGAGGTGCATTTGTAAGAGGTGAACAGCACTTAACAAACATCTTGTATTATTCCTTTGTTCCTGAAAGTGTTCATGAATATGCATCCACATGAGCTAATTAAGATGCCTACCCAGGATGCATTGGGAAGGGTCAGAATGTTGAAGGCCAGGTGTTGGCACGACTTCCTGTTTGGACCGCTGGGACTTCCTGTTGCTACATTCATTCTGGCTTCAAAGCTGATCGCAAGCAAGTCCCTGAGGGGAAAAACTACAGATGAGATAAACGTGACTTTATTAACAAAAAAGTTCTGCTCCTGTTTCAGTCGCATTAGAGAGCATATGGTAGAAGCCAAAGGCCAATCTTACTCCTGCACTGAATGCAATATAGAGAGCAGATTAGTATAGTCAGTGAGCTGATGAATTCTGGGAATTGAAATGTTAACATCTTTGGAAAGAATTTTTCTTTTATTTATTTAAGATCAGAATGTTATTAATGTTAAAGTCATGGGTTTGAATCACAGGAAATGCACAAGCCGATAAAAAATATACCCTTTGAATGCACATTGGATAATAATACATGCTAAATGCTAAGAGCCTAATGGCAAACTTGGTGAGCTGTTTTTCCCACCATCACTTTCCCAACTGATGTTTTCATGCATTTGATCCATTTAAATGTTTCATTTGCTATTTTAATCTTTAACCTTTATATGATGTGATAATTAGATAATTAGAGGTTTGTGAAACGGAAACTCACTGTAACATATTGTAACAGGAGCAGGTGCTAAAGAGACCCAATAAAGATATTACCATGGAAATACAATTTCTAATAATATGGTCTTCTTGCCGTATTATAACTTAGCAAGATTAACATATGTAGTCATTTGCATTAAAAAAATCGTTGTATGTATTGTATTAAGACATCGCACTTAAAGTTTTGTTTATTTGACTCTTGTCTCTTTTCTATTATTGCCTGATGCTGTGTCCAGTGTTGACTGACCTGTGTTTAACACCAGGTATTAATTATATTAATTGTTTCTGTAATAGCCATTAAACAATGTCTTTACCCTGCACGTAGCACAAGACAGAATTTATTAGTAAAGCAGAAAACAGTGTTTCCTGATCACCCTATAATTTGATTTCATTTTATTTTTACCAACAGTTCAGTGGCTGTTTCGTTTTCACTGTCCGATCCAATTAAGCGCTTTCTTTACCTTCTGCTCGTTAGCTTGCCTGTTTTAAGGTAAGATTCCTGTTTTCATGTTTTGGGAAAAGGTGAACAGAACTTGGATTTCAAAAAGTCAGTCGATCTGCTATCATCCAATTAGCAGATACCAGGAATAGGGCAGATGAATTGCGAGTATCTGACAACAGCATGTATTCACTAGCTACACATATTACATACTCTTATGCTAAATTAAGGCATAGAGGCACATTCTTTAGATGCTAACCGAGAAGAATGAGCATACATGAGCAGAGATGTGGTTATCATTGCTTGTTATTAACTGACCGCATGAAGCTGCAGAAGTCAGTTTGTACTAATGAACAAGGGCAAAATTCTGCCTGTCTGTAATCATTGAATGTTTTCAAGCCTGACCTCTCGCTCGCTCCTTTTAACCAACAAATAAAGAATCAAATCCATGCCTTTGTTAGCATTGATTGCATTAAAACCATTTGTAGATATAAGGAGCGCGCGCTAGCGCGGTTCAAAGGGAGATTTCTTCACTTGAATGCAAGGCACGACCGAAGCGTTCATTTGAGTGCAAGCTTGGTCCCCGCTTTCTGCAAACTCATTTCGCTTGATGGATGTCTGCAAAGTTGATTCTGCCCACTTATTCCTTTTGAGTTAAGGGGGATGGCAAAAGGGAGGGCGAGGAAGTGTATAACACAGTGGCTTGTTTCGCTAATAGCCTCCTGTAATTTAAACCCTGCACCTGACAACAGTCTTTGTTATGGATTGGACCTCAATCACTCCTGTGTGCTCTCAGTCCAAAAAGCTTCACGTCCATCCATCATATTGCTTTGAACGAGCTAGATCAGATTGTATATTCCATTAGGGTAATTCACCAGCTTGTGGTGTTGTGTGTGCGTGTTTAGGTGCCAACCTGAATTGATTCCTTTGTAAAGAGACCCTCTGTAACGCCCCTACCAATCAGAAGGCAAGTGCTCTCCATCACCGGTCGAACACACAAGCTAAAAGGTAGTAACCTTTTAAGTAACATCTCTGAGTTTTGTTAAGATATGGCTTTGCATACAGTAAGATGGCCACTGGAGTACATGTAGTGCTGCATCGAGTTATGAAATTAAAACTTGCTCCCATTTACTAAATTAATACAAATCTATGGTGTTATCGTGAGCCATTCTTCAGTGCTTCTTATTCCGAATTAAAAACAATTGTGTATTTTTTATTCAAAATGTAATAACTTTCTCTTACTTTAAAACAAAGTTTCCTTTTTGTTAGTTGTTAATGTTAATTACTTCAGAAAACTTGCACTGAGATCTTGTTTCACTCTGGGATTGAATTCCCACTAGTTACAAGCGTAAAGGTAAGTGAAAGTGACATATATGTCAATGTATGGTTATCCATACTTGAAATGTAACTTCTGCATTTAACCTATCCAGTGAGTAATGAACACCTGAAAACACACACATCTGAAACAGTGAGCAGCTATCCAGGGATAACTGGGGGAAAGGTGACTTGCTCGGGGCACCTCAGTCGTTTCCTGCCAGCTGTGGGAATGGAACCGGCAACCTTTGGTTTACAAGTTCGCCTTTCTAACTATTTGGTCAGAACTGTTTCCAAGCCAAGACAAGCCCATCAGATGCCAATATAATCAGGTCCTGCTCTACATTTTCTGTGTATTTTTATTTAGTCGGTACTGAAACTTTCTGTTTACTCAGAAATATTACCATCAGGGGTATAAAAATAACCATATCGTGCACACTCGATGGATCAAAACAAAACGTCAGTATAAACTTTCCAAAAAAGTTGAGAGCTATAAAAAATAACGCCAACTCAGTTTACCCAACTCTGTCTATTAAAGCAAAGTACTTAACATTACAACATTATTATAAAATAATTTATTGAGTTATGACCATTAATGGGTAATATAGCCATATTTTTTAAACAGTATAAAGTTAGAGAGGTTACAAGAACCTGGTAATGTGCCATTTGAATGTAATAAAAGGGAGTAACTTCTGGCTGTCGGGTCTGTGCAGCGTGAACTTGAAGCTGATCTGCCAGTCCAATGCACCAGGGGATAAATTAAAGTCTTCACTACCAGCCCATACTAACGCTGGGGCTCTGTGTCTGGAAAAGGGCCTAGTCTCATAATTAACACTGTGATTCTGAGAGTTACACACACACTCACAGGCTTCATATACCAGCCCTGAATAAATGCATTTATCAAATAAATCCGTTTTTCAAATCAAACCGTCGGTGTCAGTTTGCCGATGAAAAGGCAAACGAAAGGCTGAACAGAGATTCTGGGTGTAATGGTTGTAAAACATGATAAAAAAAGGGATTTTAAATTTTAGAGATGACTGTACATTTCAGGAGGTGCTGTGGATGTTGTAATTATATTAACTGTAGTAGTAGTCACTAATCTGGTTACTAAATGTATTTGAAATCTTAATAAGAGATTCTACTTCCGAGTAGAATTCAGAGTTTTCTCTGACATGTTCTCATTAGTAACTGAAGTAAGTTTCAGGTTCTTTCACGAGACGTAAGCAAACATAATTATTGACATATGGTGCTGTAGAATTAATAGTGCAAATGTGATATGATTTTGTAGGAGAAATGTTTAATGTTCTTGGTGTATGAGCAAAACTATTGTTGACATCTGTTCTAATCACCTCAAATAGACACAAGATTGCTAATATTTTGCTTAAAAAGCAAATAGAGATTCTAATTTAGCTCTTTGTTTAATCTCATTGCTGTCTAGATATATAAGAGATACAAAAGAGATATAAGATTTTTAACATTTTTCAAACTCAAACCTGGAACTCCTAAATGAACACCACAACACATCTGGACTGCAAGCTGAACTGCTCTAACCTTTTCAGAATGAATTTAAGGCATTTGCAGAAGAAAGCAGAGATAGAGGAGAAAGGGGAGTGATAGAGAGGGAATAGGGTCATAACATGACACAGAACTGATTTGAGAATGTGTACTGCCCGTGGCACCACATGACTGACATAAACATGTTTTAAGTTAGCTCTCTGCTCTGACAGCAACAGCTGTGTTGGTAACCATCTCACTGTGTTGGCAGTTCTCATCTCTCAACAGCTTCTGCGAGTCACACCAGCCCTTCTCCTTCAATTTTACAGCAGTTTTACCCCAGGAAAAATATGCCCTTATTCTAGGGGGGAAAATCACATTATTTTTTATCAGGCGGACGTTTTTTGATTAAAACTCCCCCAAAAAACATTTCCATTCTCCACGTTCCCTCACCAAACCCCCTGCCTCTCTTATTTATTCTGTAGCTGGTGACTGCTAACTTTTTTCCCTTTCTTCCTTACTGCTTTTCTTGGCATAATTTGATTGTGTGAAATGACCATGAAAAAACTATTACAACAGGTTCTTAGCTGTGACGAACACAAACAGGCGTCGGGGCTTGTTTACAGAAGGCCTGGCGGTAATGGCTTTTCCTGAGGTGTTGAAAAAAGAGCACACGCAGCCTGTGGTCCAACAGAAATTCAAAGCACCCAAGTAGGCATACAGAAAACTCCACTGCATGCACGCAGACAAACACATACTGTACACAAATACACAGAAGTGGCAGGAGCTGATAAAGTTGCAGATGTCTGTATGAAGATTATCTTTTTATTTGATTTGTGACTGCTGGTGACTGGACTTCTGAACATGAATGTTATGTAGAGAGAAATTGCATGTGTTAGGTCTATTCCAAAACTTAAAAGAAACTTTTTTTTATAAAAATGCAGAATGCTTTTCCCCAGTCGTTTTCAGTATAAATTATTGCAATATATGGAATCAGTGGATCAGATACTAAAATTATGAATCTGTATTTTTGCATTTACCAACAGCAAGAATATTTTGTATTT
>JAZGTJ010020595.1:0-10316 GCA_036877575.1 Botia almorhae
TCAGGTAATGAAGAACCATTGGCTGGGTTTGGTTTGGTGGTCATGGTTGGACTGGTGGGATTCACAGCAGATGAGTCATGGGACTGGGAACCCTTTCCCATCTTTGGGGCTTCAGTACAGTGGTCACTATTGACAGCAGGAATTACATTTACTGATAGTGTGTTTATGGTTGAAGGAACAGTTAAGGCCATATTGGGTTGCACTGCAGAAGTATGCATTGCTCCCAGAACACTGGCTTGTAATGGATGGGCAAGAATGAGCATTTGGGTGTCAGTTGGTTTGCTTGACACTGGGTGGTTAAGTATGGGTGTTTGGTTGTTAGCAGGTATTGGGAGGGTGAGTATAGTTGTGTGGTTGTTGGGTGGTATAGCTGGTATTGGATGGGCGAGTACAGCTGTTTGGTTGTTAGCAGGCATTGGGTGGGTGAGTATAGGTGGTTGGTTTTGTTTTAGTATTGGTTGGGGAAATGCTGGTGTTTGATTGTTGGCTGGAATTACTTGGGCGAGTATGGGTTTTTGGGTATCAGCTGGAACGACTGGAAGTGAGTGTTGAACTGGAAGAGGGTGTTGATATATAGCAGTGTGGTTATTGGCTTGTACTCTGTGGGTGATCCTGGGTGTCTTGTAGGTTGATTTTGGCTTTGGATGTCTGGTGGTTTGGGAGCTAGCTGGTACCAGAGGGGTCTGTGCAGGACTCTGGCTAGAGGTAAGGTAATAGTTAGTTCCAGGTTCCATGTTCCAGGTCATCCTAGGTTTGCCTGACAGTGAGATATTGTTTATCATAGAAGCGGGCTTCTCATCTGGAGGGCAAGGCTGAGAATTAACACATGGAGGAAGATTTAAAGGAGTTTTAAGAGAGGAAACATTTGGAACACAGTTAGATGAGGCACCGTCAGACTGACGATGCTGGAATTGTCCAGGTATAACTTCAGTGGATTGGTCAGAACTTGAAGAGGGAAGTAGAGGATGAACTTTGGCACTTGCTCTGTCAGATGGGGGATTTGACAATTTCCCTGACTTTGCCCAAATGGAACCAGTTTTTGATGTAAATGGAACAGTAACTTTTCTAACCCTCATTAATTCTAGTAGAAAGAAAGAAACAAATGTTAGAAGTTAATACAATGTTTGAACAAGAAAATGTATTTTTAAAAAAAGGTAGATGATTTATACCACAGTTTGTGATGTTTTGATAGAGGTCTTTCTGGAGCTGAAGTTGCAGCTCAAACATGGTCTCAGGTGGACACGGGTTTTGGGAAAGAAGCTTTTTCACCTGGTTATCAATCTAAATTAAAAACATCAAAAGAGCCCAGAAGTGAGATGCAGCCATACTGCGTCCTAAAATTTAAAAAGGACTTTATTATCTGTTTTGAGTTGAGAAACAGATAATGACTTGCATAGTTAACAAATTTAAGGTAAAAAAACTTGTAAAAAGGGGTGTAACAATATACCAATGCCATTGTTCGGTTCATATCAAGGTTTTGGAACCATGGTTTGGTTCTGTTGGCTGTGGGGCAGGGTGGTGATCATGGAGTCTGATTTAAGTCTTTTTTATAAAGTGTTGCTGTGTTATGGGCGAGCAGTCATTACTCCAGTGCTAAACCCTTCATCGTTTATAAATGTGACTGATCAATCTCTCAAATCACTTGTGCAGAAAGTACAGAAAACTTACCAAAGAAGCTGTCACCATTTTTAGGTTATTATAGACGAGGAAGGAAGACCAAAATATAGAATGTAAGAAAACAGATGAGGCCAATTAACTCAACTGGTAGACCATTGTGCCGAGCAAAGGTTGTGGGTTCGAGCCCCAGGAAATGCACTGGAAAACTTGAATTCACTGGAAGTCGCTTTGGATAACAGCGTCAGCCAAATGCATAAATGTAAATGTATACATTTTTTGCAGCTTGCAAAATATTTTAGTAACAGGGTCAAAAAAGAACGCAAAGGGTAAAAAGAAAGTGATCAAAACCACAAACTGAGAAGACTACGATGTAGAAAAGGATGCAAAGAGGCAACGACAGTGTATTTGGTGTAAGACATCCTCATCATACATGAAAAACAAGTGTTGAAGGTAAAATGCACAAGACAGATCTGCTTACTCTTTTTTTGTGGACCAGGAGGCAATGGCTCTCAGCGTTCAGGATCTTGTCAATAAACGCGACTATGTAGTCCTGAAAGTCTTCCATTCTGTTTAGGAACGTCTTCCTCTCCAACAAACCTTTCACTTCCTCTGCACACAGGCCCTTAAAACCACACATACACACACATAAATTAAGGGGTTACAAATCTAAAGTTCCACAGAGACCTCCGAAGAACTCCTGGCTAGACTCAGATCAGATCATATATAATGAAGGTATGTGAATGTACCCGAGTATTGGAATACTATGAGAATACTGTAAATATTCAAAGCAACCTGAATGTAAACTGTCAATAAATTAACATGAACCTTAAATGAAAAACGTAATACTAACGCTAAAGACTGAAATGACAGCCTTTGATAGATGGAAGACATTTTTAATATTGCATATTTTAATTTTTAATGTTGTGCATTATGTCAAACATGAACTACTTGATGAAATATTACAAACGTGTGATTTGCGTTTCAGTAAACGAAGATTATTCGTTATGTTTACCTCCAGCTCTTTTAAGATCTGCCTGGCTCTCAGAAGCAGGTAATGATAAACGGAGTGGACCACCTGTGTTAATGTCTTTGATGTTTGTGATTTCACCTCCTTTATGTCATTCAATCTACAAGAGGTAAAACTATTAGTTAGCACAACAGCACGAAGTTTTTTTCTTTTTAGCTGTAAAAGCTATTTACTCTGTTTCTTTCCTTTTAGGTGTTAAGTTACACCGTACGCCCACGCTGTAATTTTTGTGGAATAACTCCATTGTTAGCAGAATGTAAAGTGATTTGATGCTGCTTTAACACATAACTATTAAGTTTGCTTTTAACACCTTTGCTAGTTCTCACTCATTCTTTTCTACTTAATACTGTCAGTTTAAATACAATTTAAGCTTGTCACATTTTTGACACTGTTATCATAATTATCTGCGCTCCTAGGACACAGCTGGGCCAATCAATTTAGAAGACTGGAACTATTTTATAATTGTCGTAGAAGATGGCTTTGATTTAGGAAGCTGAAGGACTAGGTTCAGATCAGCACAGGCCTTTCCTATAATCACTTAGACCTTGAGAGAGAATCTCAACCCAGATTGCATTGTGAGTAATTTCGATAAAAGGCATCAAGATTTTACCATGGTACAATCACACTAAAGTCTGTTTCCAAGCATCATCTCTCTGCAGTTACCTGGCCTCTAGGAGCAGCAGACTGGTGCTGACCGTCTCTTTTTGTTTTCGGATGGTCTCCAGCAAACTCAGCAGCTGCTGTCTCTGAGATCCTACAGCTTCCTCCTGTTGTACAAAACTGCCACAGAAGGATTTTAAAATCAATTATCGGAACACAGAAACTTTCCGTAATCAAAAAAGACTGTTACAAATAAGCAATGGTCGAGTGATTGAAATGTTTATGTTTACACTGTGGGAAAGCAAAATTGAGTCATTTTAAGATCATTTTATTCTCTTTCTCCCTCCACCTTTATAATAAATACTAGTGATATAGATTGTATTGGCCATTCAGGATGAACACAGCAGCATATAATCATATAATCTTCTGGTGCCTCTGACTCTCCTATGAATTGTTGGCCATTTGCATACGACTCAAAGGCCTGAAGCAAAAGTGAATGCCAAGCCTTTTGGGTGTGAACCATTCTTTATCTCTATAGTAATATAGTAGTCTGAGAAATACAATTGTGTTGATGGGATTAAGGGTTGGTGAGACTCCAGGGTCTGTGGTGGGGTTGTTACTTCCAATTGGGCTTTGTTTAGTGGTTTGTTTGCATTTGAAGGGACTGCCCCTCAAAATGACAGCTCCCAAGCAGTATGCTCTGATGTGTAGATTCCTGTTCATCACTCTCTACAATAAAGACTACTGCTGTAAGTATTCCAAGTCTCCTGGTCTTCACAGGAAAACGTTTCCAAAAACACCCACCAAACTTTGAGTGTATGGATTCATTGTCAAGGATCTTGGGATCTAAATTCTGTGAATACAATCTGTGTGTATTATCTGAGAGGTGACTGAAATTCTGACTTGAGAATAAAGACATACATCTGTTGTATTTCATTTCTTATTTCCTTATCTTTATTATTCTTTACTAGTTTTAACTTCAATATTATTTTAATTCGATCTATTATTGTATTGTGCATTACTTGTGTTAATGTTGTTTATTCTATAGTTGGATTTATATTGTCTTTACAAGTAGAGATGAGGGGGTGGCCTCCATCTCAAGGTTTTCAATAGTGTCATGGGACAACGTTGTAAAACCACAATTTTCCATTGTCTCTGGTATAACAGCACCGATTGAACTTGTGCTGGTCAGACAAAGCAAGACTGAGCTTTGAGAACACAACTAAGATTATTATTATTACTCTGCTCATTTTATTCTATCATCACTTTGACTCCTGCTTGCTGTTCTTTCCCTCCATCTCTGATTGTGCCTCACAGTTTAGTGTAAACTCCCAACAGTTGACTATTTTGATTAATGAACAAAAGAATTTCTCTAAAGAAGGCGAGTCTAGTGAGGCCTAGTGAACTGGATCTGAACCGTGGGTGTTTGAATGTATCAGCTGGTTAGTTCTACCTGTGACCCTTGTGAGTAATGAGCTGACAGTCTTTACAGGTAAGTTCTTCACAGACAAGACAGAAGAACCTCAAGCTCTCCTGCTTGTGTGAGGGACAGCGTCTTCTCGGCATCCAACCTGAGCAAACATGCAAACAAGAACAGATGCAGAAAAGCCCGTCTAAAGGTTGTGAGAGCACACCGTGTGAGGAAGACAGTAAATATTACCCGTGGGTGGTTTGTTGCCTATGACTTCATGGTCACGGGTGACTTTTACCCTGCGATGGGCAGACACACAGTCTAAGCACAAGGCCTCCTCACACTGGACACACCATCCATCAACCTCAGTCTCCTCACATGCAGCACACTGCAAAAAACAAAATCATGATAGAATCCCTTGTTTCACTTGTCAAGACAGCGTCATATTCTCAAATATGGGATGGGACAGAATTGAATTTGGCTCAATTTATAATTTTGCCTGTCATCTATTTAGCTTTTACTTTGAGGTCCTTGTTGTTGTCAGACGCGTCTTCAAAAACGAGGCAGTCTGTGATCTCAACCAACCAGCAGGACTGCGTACACAATGGACATTCTAGATATAAAAAACATAAAACTTAAAACGCAGTAACATTAAACATCACTAAAATCTAACACACAGCAACCGTGGCGCAGTAACACCGATATAAAGATTACACATGTATGTTTATGGGGTAATTCACAACGGCTTCAAACGGGGCTCAACTAATCATCATCAAGGACCGGAAACATCCGTTTTATAAAACCAAACTATCAACACCGCAAGCGTGTACAACTTCTCACCGTATGTGCTTTCATCTTTGCATATGGTCGAAAGGCAAGCATGACAGACAGTATGAAGGCAAGGCAGAAGTTTGGGCTCTGCACAAGACTTCAGGTGTATTTTACAAACAGCGCAAGAGCCGCAAACTGTTTTTTGTAAATCCGGCTGGGGCGAAGTCAGACGCCCCGTTTGGTCATGGGTAAACATTTGTTGCTGGAAAACGCTAAATGCATGCAAAGCAGACGAAATTCCCGCAGGCTCTTTGTTACTACAGGTTTCTGCTGAAGCGGCCTGAGTCGGCGAGATGTTGCTACGTTCTTTTCCAACTACTTTCACTTGCAGTGGGTGGAGCCTAATATTACAAAAATCCTCCGTATCCTATATCGTGGGCGTGGCCTTTTCAAAATAAAAGATGCGACGCGCTCCAATCGAGTTTTTACCATTAAACAATTAGAACTATTTTATACAAATTTACAATATTTATTTCTCTTGGTGAGCTCCCCAACCCTTCTTTCTCGGCTTATGCTTTATGGCCTTGGTGGTAAAGAAATTTATATTCCCTACCTACATACCTATGTAATAACTGTTTAGTTATATAAATATTTTATAAACTCCTAACCATACATAAGAAATAATAGTGAATTACCTTGTTTAATTAACACATGGATATTATCTTATTACATGGTCTTAATGATTATTCGCTTTTATATACTTTTTATTAATTATATGTGATTGAGATAGCAGGCTAAAAATCACAGTACTTTTCCACTGTGTAAGAAAAAGTCAGCAGTAGGAAAAAGTCAGATGGACAAATTTAAAGATAGCAGAAAGAAAAGCACAGTAATTTAACTGATGTGGGGACGAAAACTGCAGTATGAATTTTACACATGTAAGACGTTTGTTTCTCAATGAACACAGGGGAACAGTATCTGACAGCAACATTACATGCTGTCAGAATATGTTCCCCCTGCTATGATGGACAAATATGAGAAATATAAGAAGTAACAGTAACACAACCAAGCGGTTGTGTATCCTAAAACGTTTGTTGTTATTTTTAACCTACTATTTTTTGACCCTTTGTTAATAAATTGCAGTGAACATCTGTTTTTGACAGAAAACCATCAGATTTAGTTTTTTCGAATTATTTATTCTTTCGAAATAAATATCTGACAAATGGACAGTGGACAAACGTGGCCAAACCACACAGTTTACCCCACATACAAGATGATTTACGTCATGTATCTCTTTATTCCTCTACAACATTATGCTCACATCATCAGCGAAACACAACAGACAATTATATAAAACAGAATTAAACCATTTTTTTTGCATTTAAAAGAAAGTACAAATGTGGGCAGGCTGATGGTGACACAATAAGCCAATACAAAAACCTGCAGCACCAGAACAAATGAGGAAATAAATTACCCACTGAATCTTACATTATCAGGCCCGGCAGGTGTGGCTCAGGTTACACTGATGGTAGAGATAACTTGTGGTCTATGTTGTAACGGCCTGTAGAGTATTTATTTAGGGAGCTCCATAACAACACATACATATGATAAGACCTCAGTAAATACACCCAAGACAAAAAGTGGCATGTACAATTTTGCAGAGGGTGATGGGAAACAGTAGAAACTGAATGGAAGTATTTTCTCAGGACTGTGGTGGACACATAGACCATGTTGATTTTGTAAGCTCGGGGCTATTCCTGACCATCACTGGCCATCTCAGAGCAGAATACATTTCACACATTTTACATGCTTCTCTTTGCTCTGCAACCCGCACTGAGTATTAGCCAGAGAATCCACCAGCCCCCAGAAATCCTTAAACGTGACGCCCTTTCCCTCTTCCACGCCCATGTCCTTCAGGAGTTTGTTTAGCCCTTCCTGGTCTCCTGCAGTCTAAAGAAGAACAAAGAGTGTATTAAACTTCTTAAATGCTTTGGTCGTTTTGTGATTACCTGACCGAGTGTTGTCAGGCTTTCAGATAAGTCTGAATTAAACACAGATACACATGCAGTATATTCGCTTGATAATATGTCAGATTTCTTCCGGTAAAGTACAGTGAACGAACAATCTGAGATCTCGCCTCAAGGACTCCTGAGTTCAGATTTCAGATTCTAAATTCCGTTCCAGAACATACTTTTACACTTCTTGGCTAATATCTGTTCTCAGTGTAATTTTGATGTATTCTGTGCTATGTGAAAATAACTACATGTTGATTAGTCATACAAAATAGCTTTTTTAATAGCGTCCGACCTCTGATACTGTTCATCATTTCATTTAAACTTAGTGATACATCTGTGCTGAGGTAATTTTAATCTTACCTTCACCATGTTGGGCAGCTCTTGAGAAAGCATGCTTTGGAATTCCTGAACTGTGAGTGTGTCAGTATTAGTTGCTGATGCCGAGTGGAAGTTTGTGACCAGGGTGTTGAGGGCCAGTTCTAGATCTGTGTACTTCAGAGAAGGAGCGGTTTTAGACTCAAGCTGGCAGCTTAACAGGGAATTCCCCACTCAGAGCCAGTTTTACCCCCTTCATGTTGGCCTGGGAACTTCAAACCTCTTTCAAGCTGCTAATGTATAGTATCTACAATAGTTAACCTACAATAGTTTACCTACAATAGTTTTTAATCCTGAAGTAACTTATTTGGTAAAATACAGCCTGCTTATTTTCACTGCTAGACTTTTTCAGCTTTATCAGTTCTTGTATCAAAGAAAATTAAAGGTGTAAATATATTCCTATAAACATTTTATTCCTATAAAAAGTTAGAATGACAAAGCTTCGTTGCGTTCCTCTGGAAATCACGTCTATGAATTTTAATCTTCTGTTTAACAAAAGCTGTAGAGACCTGTTATCTACCTTCACTCCTACTGTACATGCCTGCGCTTTACAGTTCAGCACGACTCAAATTTATTTGCTTACTGGGCGTTGGCCACAAAAAAGAAAAATGAATAAAACTAAATACAAACACAAGCGCGCGCGCACACACACAATAAAAGGTAGGTTAATATTCAATGATTACTCAAGATTTAGTTTATTAAATTAACATAATCAAAATACTCATTTTAATTCTCGTATTATAAAAAGTAGGCTACCATATGCATATATCTGTAGTCGCAAGAATTGGTTTGCATTGACCATAATACATCCATATTAAACATATCAGAACAGGTTTTTTAATTCGAAAAATAACCACAGTAAATTATAAAAATAAAATGATAAAGATTTTAGCTATTTTAGGTTTCGTGGCTATTTTAGGTTTCTTTTAAATTACTTAACGAAATAACAAGTGTAAGTAAGAGCGTCAAGGGACTCTATTATTAAACAAATCGACAACAACATCTCGTTAGGAGAAGAAAATTGAAGCTTACCTGTGTAGCCATTGTGTTCGTTTCATATCCCGATTGTGCGGAAACTAGAGCAGGTGAAGTGCAGCGGTAGTATTTTATCACCTGACCAGCGCTGCCTCGTACCTCCGACCCTCCCACTCTTTACGACAACACAGATAATGACCACGTTGTTTAACAATATGAGTTTGAATGGGAAGTTGCGTTATACGTAACAGGTTACTGTGCAATACACACCGTGACTGGTATTTGTGCGTTTACTGTACATCGATCGAATAAAAAGCGCAATATGTTTGTTTTACAGTGGTTTTACAGTTAAACTGCGTTCTGACGCAACTCATGCCGGACATTCTTCAAACAGAGAAAGAAACCAGACGAACCGCATTCTTACTTGATGTTATGCTGAGATTCACGTGTAACACTTGTAAAATATGTGTAGTTTCATCATGCTGTGGGCTATATGCTAGAACGGTGTGTCCACTTGTTAACTTTCACGTAACACGTTTATTTTAGGTGCTTTACACATCTAATTCTGCCAATGTACTGGTTCATGCATTAAGGCTGATATTTAGATGGCTGGATTGGACGCTGGTCTATGTGAAAGGTTTCTGACTATATGATCACTGAAACACACAAGCACAAAAATGACAAAAGGTATACAATTTGTAGTGTCTACTGTGTAAGCTTAGACTTTCTCCGGCCTTGTGGCTCTGCTCTTTGCCTCCTCTGTGCTGCTCAGTTCATCTGGAGACACTCCTGGCTATTAGCTTCCTCCTCTCGCACCTCTGACTGACCTGTGGTGATGTTGTAGCTGCCTTACACAAACGGACTTGCACTCTACATCGACTTGCTCAGTCCCTGGAACTTACAAATGTAGGCCAAAACTATATATATTATATATATATATATATTTAAATTTTATCCAAAGCAGTGCATTACAGTGCATTATACTATACATTGTTTCTGAGCATGTGCAATCCCTGGGATCAAACCCATGACCACTGAGCTACAGGAAAGCCCATACATATACATCTATACAGTATATGTATATACATTTACCTGTCCTTTTTTAATTAAAACAAACATAAGATAAAAGATTAAATATATTAAAAGTAATCCAAACAACAAACCAACCAAAAACATCTGTTTATGTAAAATGGTAATCCAGTTGTCCTTTTATTTGATTATAATACAGTATTTTTTTAAAATAGGAAATACAAAACACAAAAATACAGTCAGGTACCACAAAAACACTGACCAGGTCCACAAATGTGTAAAGATTAACACAACTAACATAAATGGACAACTATGTGTTTACAGTGGAAGTCTATGGAGCAAATGTACAACCATGCCAAATAATGCTGTCAACAGAGCTTAACCTTTGTTTATTTTGGAATATTCCTTGATGATATCTATCAATGTTTTGTCATGTGACACACAGCTCTTGCTCTTGGAATGCGAGGGGCCCTATGCAGATGGCACAAACAGTTCC
>JAZGTJ010020596.1:0-10316 GCA_036877575.1 Botia almorhae
AACTGTCAGCTGTGATTTATCTGTGATGTATCACATTCGAGCGGAAGGTGGCGCCAGATTCACGATCTGAACTTTCGCTTCACACGACAGAATTCAGAACCGAATCAATGAATCTGCTTCAGGACTTTACTGGTTTTTGTGTGTGTTAAATTGTCTCGGTACCTACAGATCTTATACTGTATCATTACAACAGATATTTATTTGTAACGAGGCTTATAATATCATCTCGTGTAGTTGTGTAAAATTACTAGTGTTTATTTTAAAATGGACATTTATACTTATATACATGACGGTGTTAATTTGTTTTCCTCCCTTTTATATGATGGGTTGTGAGATATTAACCAGCTGGGAAACCGAAACGTCACACGGCAGTGACGCGGATGAGCTCGTACCGGTGAAACGAGATCAGGCGCAGAACTGATGTTTGCGGAACGAGAAAGGTGAGTTTTGTCATTTGTCAGCGAAAGCTTGTACGGGAATGTCTTCACTCACCACATGCGTTTTATTCGAGTCACACGGGGGATGTTAGTGCACGCACAAGAAGTATGACATCAGGGGACAAATAACAATATTTATTCATAATAAATGAAGAGTTTCCATCTCGGTTGACGCCTGCATCCGTTCACACTGCAGAGATGGAAATCGAATCGATGGTAGCGAACTGTGCGCTCATAAAAGCACGAGAAGGTAAAAACATTCACATGCATACCCAGCTAATAATACTATGTTGCGAGAGCGTTTATCAAACGCTTCCTTTGTGCAAAAAAATGTTATTTTGATTATTTTAGGAGAGTTCAAAACGTGCCGTTTTTTAAACGTTGGGTTAACGTTATTGCTCGGTTTTAATAACGTTATTCAAACTTTTTTAAATTCTGTAACGTTTTTATAACGTTCCACGAGCAACTTTAGAACAGCGTTGATTTAGAAAAAATTGAGAGATGACAGATTGATGAATGGGCAGTGATGGTCAAGGAATTTAATAGGGACATTTCTGAAATGCAAAGCGCTGTGACCGATTCTAGATAAAGATGCTGGACGTTATCTAAACTGTATATTTTTGTCCAGCAGCAGTTTTTATTATGCATGTAGACCTTATGACCTCATTCTTATTATTGTTATGTACTAAGACACACATTTACCCTTAAAATAAAAGTCCACAGAGACATTTTGTGCTACTGCATAAACAGGTGTTTATGACACGTGTAAAATTGTGAACTAAAAGGTGCTTGAATTACTCAGTTTAAGTTAATTTATTGTTTCTCGGTTTTTGTTTCTTAATAGTGGGCAGGATCGAGGTGAAAACAGCACATTCAACATATTTTCATTTGTCCCTGCAGCTCTTAACTAAAACGCTCTGACCTCAGACCTCAGACAAAAGCAGACACACAATGTCTTTAGCGTCACTTTTGCATCACAAACAGGTCGGGCTTCTTTTGCTGGGGTTTAACTCAACACACAGTCTCTGTGTCAGTATAACCTGCAGGTCAGCTTATTGGAGGTCTAAAAATAGACAGCTCGTTGCTGTTTTAAACTCATGAAAACCCGTCATACATGTTCTGTCCACTTCTCCGAATGAAATACTTTCTTTAACACTCCCTGCAGTGTTCGTACATCAATTGAGTGAAAATATCAGTCATGGATTCACTAATAGGTGTGTTATAAAGTGACTTTATTTGCATGACTGATGTCTTTTCTGTCCTCCTGTAGCTTAATTTCCACATCTGTTTGTAGTGCAGGCTCATATAAAACACACACACACAGTAATAATATCTGTCTTTCTAACATTGTTTAGTGGGTAATGGTGGAAATCGCAAAGGAAGGAGTCGGAAATGGAAGGATTTTCTGCGGTTCCCACACATAAACGAGTGCAGAGATTTGGAGAACAGCATCGGTAAGACCACGGGCGGGGAAAGAATTCAGGTTCATTTCTTTTAAAGCGCGACACTAAACTTTTACAAGAGAGGCCTTACAACCTAAATTACTGTTAATATTAAAGTCACTTTACATAATTTGACATCATTTCCTGCTAGTCTTTAATCTATAATGAGGAAATTGACTCTGATAATAGGAATGTATGTGAACACCCTTCTCTGATTAACAGGCTTTTCTAGGGCACTTAATTCCAGTGAACACTTTAAATCCTAATGTAACACACAATGGCATACTGTTGTTACAACAGTATTTGCAATACTTCTGAATGCAACAGTTCAGGAGGGACATACATGCTTCATAATGACTACACTGATGACATCAGAGTCAAATCATCAACGTCTCAACACACTGATGACATCAGAGTCAAATCATCAACGTTTCCACACACTGATGGTCTTCAAACAACAAACTGTTTATTACGACAAACATTTTATTATAAGAAAACTTGTGTGTCTTGTTTTGCTCTCTGTTTACCATACAGTGTATCTGTTTTCTCTTCTGTCTCTCAGAACGAGATTATGACAGTCTGTGTGTGAAACAGCCCATCGGAAAACAACTGTTTCGGCTCTTCTGTGCCACGAAAACTCAACTGCAACATTGCATCGAACTCCTGGATGCGATGGTACCCGCTATATAATACACAAATTCAGTTAGTCACAGACATTTGTCTAAATAGATGTTGTCATTAGAATATGTGTTCTCTATCTGAAAGCTGTGCAGCAGGTTTTGGTTGAGGCGTGTAGTCTGTGTGTTGATTTCGTGATGTCAGTGGATGTGTTTTCATTCTCTCAGGAGGAGTATGGAGTCACGGCGGAGGAAAAGAGGAAAAATGTTGGCAATCAGCTTATCACAAAATATCTCACCTCAAAGGTATCTCTCCTCAGAGAGAATTCAGACACATTCCTAATTCATGACACTGTATTTACTGTAGATTTGAATAATCAAACCGACAGTTAGAAACATTTACATCCTTCATGGATCTGCCAGTTTAACTAGTACTAGTACTAGTTAAACTAGGACATTATGGCTGGTTAGTCCTTACTTCGGAACTCTATGTCTCAACGTCTCAAAAGCCATTTTTAAAGTCTGGATTTATTTAAGAAGCTCTGACTTAATTTAACCGCTGTCTGAAAAACCACCCCTACATTATGCAGACTGAGTGGATTAAACTTCTCATGTAAAGGTGAAAATGTTGAACACACGTGTGAGTCTGTGAATCTGTTCAGTCTCTTAACAGTGTGCAGGATGTTTTGGAAATCCAGCTTGAGACGTGCAGATTCCACCTGGAGTATGAAGCGTCTGAAGATATCTTCAGTGACTGTCAGAAGTGAGTGTCCTCAGAGCCTCAGTGCACGCTCACCCATGATCACATGTTGTTTCATGGTTTTTTACACGTTTCTCTGTGTGACAGAGAAGTGCACACGTATCTGAGTGGGGTTCCGTTTGCGGAGTATCAGAAGAGCATGTACTTCGATCGTTTCCTGCAGTGGAAGATGGTAGAGAGGTAAGCTTCACTGTGACTATTTTGCCTAGATTGTTGCACACCTTTAGACGTGAACTTAGTGTTCCTGTAGCTCAGCTGGTAGAGCATTGCGCTAACAATGCAAAGGTGTTGGGTTCGATTCCCAGGGAGCACATTCAATGACAAAATGTTCTTCCTTTGCCTCACAAGGTCTGGTGTTTCAAGTCTAGCTTAGTTTAATTAAAGGTATAGAATTGATTAATTTCGATTGTTATTGCAGGCGGCCGATCACCAGAGACATATTCAGAGAGTACCGCATTCTGGGTAAAGGGGGGTTCGGGGAGGTAAGACCACACAAAATACAAAAGATCTTTGAGTTTATTGACCGATGAGAAGTCTGAGTTATCCACTGAGAACACTGTAGAAGATCGATCAGACTGCAGTTATTCTACAGGAAAGAAACCGGAAGCGTCTCGTTGCAGGTGTGCGCGTATCAGTCTCGGGCATCGGGGAAAATGTACGCCTGTAAAAAGCTGGAGAAGAAGCGTGTGAAGAAGCAGAAGGGCGAGAAGATGGCCCTCAACGAAAAACAGATTCTAGAAAGAATCAACAGCAGATTTGTGGTGAGAAAAACAGTTACAGTTTTTATCAGAAACCAAAAACAGCATTTTTGATGTCATGCGTAAATTACGATACGTAAGTTATGAATCTTCCCGAATGTTTCTGAACCCTCTCGAGACAAACATATGTTTGGGTCAAATTTAACCCCAAAACTAAAGAAAGAACAGAACGTTTTATTTTATGACACTGAAAGTAAGTTGATTTTAGGAAAACCAGATTTTTTGATATTATTATTATGTGTTTTCCTCCCAAATCTTTCAAGTCTCACTTTATAAATGAAATGTATTATATAAATATTATATATTATTTTAATTGTAATTTTTACGTCATGGTTCTGTTGATTCAGCTGTTGTGTTCCATGATTTATAATCGTTTATTCATGTCAGATGAACTTGTTTCATGAAGCTTTTCTGAGGAACGTGTCGTGATTGGGTTGTTTTAGGTCAGTTTGGCTTACGCATACGAGACTAAAGAAGTTCTGTGTTTGGTGCTGACGCTCATGAATGGAGGAGATCTGAGGTTTCACATCTATAACATGGGCACGCCGGGGCTCAGCAGACAGCGAGTTCAGTTTTACGCTGCTGAGATTCTGTGCGGTCTGGACCACCTACATCAGAAGTCCATTGTTTACAGGTGGGCAGCTGTATCTTTAATTCCGATGGAATACTGCCGCGTGACGCCTTTACAGATAATAACCGATTCTGTGACCCGACCTACTTCTCTGATACCTTCAAAAAATTCCAAGAGCAGGAGAATAATTATGTGTGTTTCATTCCTATCAGAGATTTGAAGCCAGAGAACATTCTGTTGGATGATGATGGTATGTACTCATCCTTTAAAAACAAAAGACAAACTGTGCAAACGAGTTTTTCTGCTTTGTCACATTCTATTTGAGATCATAAATTTCCCAACACGTTCTATTTTTGTCACAATCAACTGCAGCTCCCTCAGCACCAGGAAACTGATTCCACAATCATAAGAATGAAACTCATCATAAGGGCATAATTTGGTGTGAGATTCAAACATTCACTGTTGGACAAAAACAAACTCCCACTTATACACAATAAAAATGTAAATGAAAACAAATGCTACAGTCAAATTAAAGACGAAAGTTACGAATTGCAGCTTTAATTGTTACCATATATGATGACAAATTCAAATATAAGTATAGTAAAACATGCAATCTTACCATAGGTTGTTTACAGATCATATTGGTGTAAATAATATACATCACATCTTCACGTCATTGTGTTTTTGAAGTTCCTTAATGTTCTGTAGATGTTGAGATGGCTGTGCTGATTCTGATCAAGAATGCTGGGGCGGGAAAATAATAATTCAGAAATAAATGAAACGTTTTCTCATCAGTTCTCTCAGTGAATGACAGAAGAGATTTACTGACAGAAGTTGTGCTGTGTGACAGGTCACATCAGGATATCGGATCTGGGACTGGCCGTGATCCTAAAGGAGGAAAAACTCGCCAAAGGCAGAGTGGGCACGCTGGGGTATATGGGTAAGAACTATCCACTCCGTTATTAAACATAAACAACAGTTTTATTACATTTTTTCAGATTTCAAAATGCCAATCTCATGCCACTCTCACAAATTCCCACACTGTTGTTTTTTTAAATGTTTCCTGATTATGTTTTGTTAATCAGCATCACTTTTATTCGGTACAATTAAAATCATTATTTATAAATACAGTTTAGAACATTCTTTATTACTTCTAATATTAGAGAATAAGAATCTATTTTTGTGTAGCTGTAATTTAGCAGCTTTATCTGTAGCTATGTGTCGTAAGCGTACCTCAGTTATTGCTTGATAACACTGAAGTATCGTTCAAATGATTGTTGGTCGTGTGTGATGTTTGTAGCTCCAGAAGTCATCAGCAATAAACACTACGGTTTTAGTGTGGACTGGTGGGGTCTGGGGTGTCTGATCTACGAGATGACAGCCGGAAATCCTCCCTTCCGTAACCACAAGGAACGAATTCCGAGAGAAGAGACGGAGAGGAGAGTGCTGGAGATAAACGAATATTATGGGAACAAGTTTGATGAGGACACACACGTAATCTGCCAAAGCGTAAGACCACATTTTATACACACATGCATGAATTATTCTCAGTTTTACAGAAACAGATTAAAAGACCAAAAATCAAATCAGGGGTTATTTTCTCTGTCAGGTTTTAAAACTGCTTGACATTTTTATGCTCCGTGTATTCTGTATTCTGACAATACAAAAATAACATCTGATCTCACCAGATCTACAATAAGAATATTTGGTTAGATTTACATTTATTTGTTTATCGAATGCTTTTATTTAAATTGGGTCAAACGAGGAAACAACACAAGGAAATTCCTGATGATGATAACAGTTTTTGATAACAGACTTCTTGTTGTGCTTCAGCTGTTGGCGAAAAACCCGAAGGAGCGACTGGGCTGCAGTTCTGAGAACGGAGCCGAGGTCATCAAAGCTCATCCGTTCTTCAGGAACATCAACTTCACCAGACTGGAGGCCGGACGGCTGCCTCCACCGTTTGCCCCTGATGTGAGTCACTGTGTAACCCCAGCTAACACACTTTAGGTTATAACAACGTTTCTCTAACATTTCCTTTCCAAGTAACAGAAGCGTAAAAAAAAGGTTATTTTGAACGTTCCAGGAACGTATTAACATTAACATTGTATTAACATTATTGCTCGATTATAGAGCGTTTCTCAAACATTTTGAACGTTTTTAAACATTCCACTAACAACCTACAAAAACCTTTTTCTTGATATATGATAAATAATAGTCGAAATGTTTTTCTAACATTACGGCAAAAACGTTTATGGTGACTTTTAAGGAGAACTTTAAGAGAATGTTAGCCAATGTTCTGAGATGGTGCTCTGCTAGCTGAGTGTGTATTGTGAACTCAGAGCTCATGATCTTCTGTCCATCAGCCCAGAGCTGTTTACTGCGCAGATGTTGTGGACATTGATCAGTTCTCCACCGTCAAAGGCGTCGTTCTCGATGAGGTGGATGATGATTTCTACAGCAAGTTTAACACGGGAAGCGTGACTGTGCCCTGGCAGAACGAGGTGAGGTTTGAAACCGGCTCATGACCCCTCACGCTGCCTTCCGTTCACAGTTTGTGTTTGTGCTACACGTGAAGCTGGTTGTGTTACGTGATCAAACAAGTAACGTTTCAGAGGGAGACAGACTCAGCTTAAAAAATGAATGAAGCATATTTAAAAGCTGGCGTTCCCTTCAGTGTGATTTATCTAAACTGAAATGAAGAAATGTACATGCGAGGTATCCATAAACCAGATTAATTTATGATTGTACACCTGTATCATTTTCCTTCAGATGATTGAAACAGAGTGTTTTAAGGACTTGAATGTGTTTGGTCCGGGAGGAACGAGGACTCCGGATCTGGATCGGAGTGTGATGATTCCGTTCAGTGGTTCTGATTCCCAGCCCAATAATCGCAGTCCGCCGGAGTACACACGACACCGACTGCTGCACCGGATCTTCAAGAGACGCGTAAGAATCATTTCACACAAAGTCTGATTACATCTGATCCTGTTCACACACATGAATCTGAATAAACCTGATCCTGTTCACACACACACACACACACACACTCATGGTTTTGATTAAACCTGTAAATGTTGTAAAAGTTGTAAATGTTTGTCAGTGTATTAACAGTTTGATTGTGATCTTATGGTTCTGTTGTAGCACAGGGGGCGGTCCGCTGAGCCCATTTATCGGCCCACAGACAGTCAGGGTTCTGATTCAGGGTGAACCGCATCACAGGAGTGAAAACACCAGCCAATCGAAATCTACTTCTGGAACGTCCCACAGAAGTCACCCGCGGTGACTTCCAGAGACTAGAGAATTCAAGTTTTCAGTGTTTCAATATTAAAATCTCTTTGCAAGACTCAACTGTACATGTACTGTATCACAAACCCTATATTAGCACGGTTTGGGTACTATTTTCATATTTTTAAAAAGCTTCGAAGTTTTGTATAATTTTTTATAACCGGCTGTGAACATGCAGATGTTTCTGGCTGCATGAATGAAGTGCCAAATAAATGGACAAAACTGTGAAAAAACTGTTACAGCCATTTAGCGCTTTATTAAAATAAGGGTGTATAAAACGCGTTTTTGCAATTAAACGAATGTGTTACACTATTGAAAAAAAACAAAGCAATTAACAAATAAACAACAAGAGAAACACAAGGGCGATGCATGAGAAACGCCAGATGCGTGTAAAAACAGACACGCACATCCCAAACAAACTACATTAACTTCAACAGGTGCTTATACAGTCAACCCATAGATAACTGAAAGAGTTACGTTAACTAACAACAGACACACTGTTCAAACACTACGATACATCTCACTGTAATGTTTTCAGGAAAATGAAACGGTATGACGAGAATAAAACTGCAGTGTGAAGTTAACACCATACATAAAGCACTTACACACCAGAGACAGTGTATACTAGCTTTAGTCATGTACTTGCGTTACGTTTAGCTGCAGTACTGCGGTACAGAGAAAATTGACGTCTTGCACGTTGTATTAAATGACAAAAATCAGATTTTTTGTTCAGTGAGTTTGGAGAAGTATGATTGTAACAGCAGGAAAACAAATTATTAAAAATTGTGTGTTTGACTGGAACACGTAAAGCACAACTAAACAGCGTTTATGAGCCTGCGCACTTAGGAGGAATGAATCTTTATAGGACAGTTTGTTCTCATGTAGCTGGAGGAGGTTGGGTTACCCCTCCCAAGGGGGGCTGCGGCGACCATCCACGTCTGTCTCCACGTGGTACAGCGTATCAGCCAGTGTGTGTTCAATAACAGCACCCCAGCCCATATCACTGATCTGATGATACAGCATGACAGAAGATACATTACAATCAGTACACACATGACAAAACACTATAATACACAGTAATAACAGAACATAGTTAACATAAGTGCCTTTAATTTGCATTTATGTTTACAAGCATCAATGGGACAGTACAATGAGGTGAAATATTAGGTTTTATACTCACTGGCTGGTATTTGATGTCTTTTGGTGGGTATTTGAAGTGTGGTCCAAAATTAACAGACACCTGAAGCGAGAAACAAACGGTAAATATTACCAGCATCACCTCAGTCTTTATTACAACACCATCTAGTGTACTAACAGGGAAACAGCATTTATTTATACAAACATCGGCTCAGTTTCAATTCATTGTGAGCAGCCTTGTTGTCTACATGGTGAGCTTCTTTCTAAGGCAACATAACTTCAGAAGGAACTGAACTGCCCCAATTTTCATCAGCGGAATCTCGGCTAACAGTCACTCGGGCACCTCACATGAATAGCACAACAGTCCAGCTATTTAAATAAACATCCTAAAACTTATCAGACAGAGTTTCCAGATGTGTGATGTACCGTGCAGGCTTTGTAGAGGGAAATTGCGGGGTAATACATCCCCTCGAACAGATTCTCATACGCCACACCCTGACTCGCTCCGTTCTTGAAGAAAATCATCTGACCCAAAAACAACATCAAAACAAGTTAATGCAACTGTGATGACATCACTGATCATTGATATCACCGACATGCAATGACATCATCATGACATCTGTGATGACATCATTAAGTCATGTGATTCGAATGGAACAATGTTCTGCAGTGTGACACTCACTCGACTGTTGCTGGTCGGTTTTAAACTCTTCTCCGTCTTGTCCACATAATCTTTCTCCTCGAAGTACAGGTAGCTTTTGAACTTGATCAGAGCCTTTGAGTTACAACACAACAGAAATGTTCACGCTCAAGTTTACATCTCAACACCTGTTTAACGTTCAGTAATTAACACACACAGATTAGCCAATCAGAACAGAGGTCTAGAAGTCTTTCATTTAATTCCACTCTGAACTGAAACAAGCAGTGTAGTTTGTTTATACTTTGTCCTTGTAAGTGTCTGGCAGAGCTCTCGCCGTCTCCGTGTCGTCCGGCAGCTCGATGTAGAATCCCAGGACGTCGCCCTGACCGTAACCATCAGAGTAATGTTTCCCTATCGACTGATGGAAGCGCGTTCCTTTCTTACTGCGCCACGAGTAGCTGAACTTATCGTAACCCAGAGGAGCCTGAAGGTTTCCTGAGATCAGAATCACACAACAGACACTGTAAACACATACAAGAGCATATCAGCTCTCTTCAGGGTTTGAAAAGGATTAATACAGACCTAGAGGTTGAGACCAGCCCAGTCGAGCTGCAGTGTCAGGAGGCATTTCATCCATAGTGACCTCAAAATACCACGCCCCCTTTC
>JAZGTJ010020597.1:0-10315 GCA_036877575.1 Botia almorhae
TATAACTATTCTGGTTTACTGACAACGACACTCTGTCCAACTTTAGATCGTTACTTCGTTAAGGTTTCGGTTAAGTTTATTACTGTTGGCATAGATTCGCTCTCCGGCACGCCTTCAGCGTCTCTTATCTAAAGAGGGAGTGTCCGAAACGAGTCTAGTAAGGCAGACTCACCTGAGATCATTACACCAGCAGCACAGAGGTGTAAAATGGGGAAAACAGGTGGACGCTGGGACTTTGAATGGGTCTATAACGAGCAACCGCACACATGGAGAAGAAAAGAAATATTAGGTGAGATTAAACTGAATTATATCAAGACATTTGTTAGACGGCAGAATATGACTATGTTCGAGGATTATGTGCTAAAACATATCTTTAGAAGTGATATGATTTGGCAAGCCGGTTTCAATTGAATTGTAAAAGTAATTTATCCAGTCAGTAATTTTATTAAGACATTTGTTTTTTATCTGAATATAGGTTTTTGCTAGCAAATATGATTAAACTGAAGTGCGCGTAAAAACATTTTATTTTAACCGTCTCTGTATGGTCTCCCTATAGACCTAAGTGCGACCGTATAGACTGTCAGGGATTATATAGCGATACGGACAATTAGGATGACATTTTAATCCAGATCATATTTTCCTCCTCACAAATTTAAAATTGTGAAAGTTAAAAACAAGCACCCTGACTGATGACTTTCCCCGGAAGAGTGTGCGCGTGCGAGCGCGTATTGTATGGCTGTAGAAAGTGGGAATACGTACAGAAATCGTACAGAATCCGTATTTTTCAGTTTGATTGTTTTTACACGCTTTGTTGTTCAGATCTATATTCCCACGTAGCACCCATGTACTGTCACGTTTATGTAATTGAGATAAAACAGGCTACATTACCAAATATACTAAGTCTATTGTAATGACACGTTACGCTACAGGTTATAATTTCAGTATAAAGAGAAAAACAGCTGAATTATTATTATGTTTCACTTATTCGTTATTTACATGCTCTTTTGTTGAGATCTAAATATTTCCCAGTATTATTCTGTCCCCTCACTTGACCTCATGTCATTGAGAAAAATAGTTTGTCATCTTGTATATAATTTGAATACATACATCTATCAGACAGTTGCTTTAGGGGATGAAAATTATGTGTAAACTGATTCCAGGTTTGTCTGTTTGACTTTAGGTACTATAGCATAACTCGCATGACACATAGCTATGACACTCTAGTCTTATGACTAGAAACTACATCATGTCACTCTCTCAAAGTTATGTCACAAGTTCATTAGCTCACACATTTACTAGAACCGCGTGTAGATTTTAATATCTTTACCACTTGTTTTTTAAGTAGTTACACATAAATAGGGAACTCACAAACTAACCCTTTTCGACAGACCACATTACTGTTAACTCTAAGCCCTGCAGTAAATGTCAGGTTTTAATATGTCTTTGGGGTGTATAATGCATTCTTCTTACATTGCTAGTTTACTTTTTGTGTAATTCTTTATCTTCATCTGGTCCAAAACCCTCTTATGAAATAGTAAACTTGCACGTGTAGTTTAACACCTCAAGCTCCTCAAATATTAATAGCGTATTCTTTTATAATCTTCAGACAACTAATCGCTCTGCACGATTTACAGGCTGTTTTTGTTGGTGTTTGTGTGTATCTACAAACATCTACAAACTCCTTAAAGGGAAAGTTCACCAAAAATGAAAATTCTGCAGTACATTATGACATGCATTAACACTTAATAGAGCACTTGAGTGTCAGCAAAAATTTACATTTTTGAGTGTACTGTTCCTTTAAATTAAGAAGTTATAATTAAAAAGTTATAATAAAAGTTATAATTGCTTTATTACTAATGTTTTTAGTGTAACGTGGTTAATGCAACAAGTTGCTGATTCCTTGTTTCTCAAAGCTATTCTTATGTCTGTTTAGACAGATATTAAATCAAAGGGTTACCTGATGTGTAATCAAAGTAGATCACTTTAATTTAAATTACTGTTATGTATCCTAATAGACCCTGTGGTTTTAACACCAGAGCATCACATTGTTTTGGGTTTGCCAGTGGGCTAATTTTATTTACGCACTTTATTGCATCTGGTTACTCATTACACAGATGAACTTGGCCAATGTTCAGAACCACAGTGTATTATAGCGCTGGCTAATCAATATTTCTTGCTCTCACAATCTTTATGCAGAAACAAGAACCCTTTTTTAAAAAATAAATCTGCATGTGTTTCCGTGACACAGTGAGCCTTATTATAGGTGTGATTATGTTCAGACTCAGGGGGAGAGAAATTACACATACAGCAACCAGCGTGCATACAAGGAAATAATTGCACGTAAAGTACTAATGTTGTTGTGACAGGCACAGCTGTGCTTATGTGAAAGTCACTCATTTGACCAACATGTAAAGGCGAAAGAAATACACAGACTGTTTGACATATGGATCATATTTGTGTTGAATGAAGACTCTGCCTGGCCGTATTTCACCTGATTACTGTGATTGAGTGTTACTGTATTACTTCATGGTGAATAACAAATATGATACAAATATGTAACCATAGAATAATGAATGAAATGTTGGGGAGCAGAAAACCAGGCATCATGCAAAGTTTGCATACAGATATTATGCAAATCACATGAAAAAGTGTTATGTCACATGTGTTCGTCACATGTAGGTATGCAGGTAAGAGTGGCGTCACTTCTGCTTTGTTACAGAATTCCTGCTAAGATGTTCCAAGTTGAATGACGTCTACAGAGAAAACCAGCAGGACAAACAATTCTGCTAATTAAAAAAAAAGCACACCGTTGGGAGGGTCGATTCCTTGTGGGAGCGCTTAATAATTGGTTGACTTCCTATGTAACATATTGCCATAACCTGTTTTGTTAGGTTACCATTAGCAACTATAAAGAAAAAAACTAAACAATCCTTATTTCTATTAAAGTATAAATATTGCCATATTTCACTACACAACAATTTTGTTCTTCACTACACAACAAGCATTTTTTAAAACCATAACAATATGCTGTTAAAAATATTGAAAGAAGCATGTAGATAATTAGCTTTAAGAGTGATGCAATTATGTTAAGTGTTTCTCAGTTTTTAATTAGGGCTTAATTTCATTAAAGTGCAGTCTGTTGGTTTAGTAAGAGTACGTGAGCAAACCCTTGAACAATACTACAGTGATAATCCCTAATAATCCCTGTTACAAGAGCCCAGGCAGCAGTTTCAGCCTAATGGCTTTTATCTTAAAACAGATCACTTCACTTCTGCCAGTAATATCGAGCCGGTTAAGTTATCTACTTGTGGTATCTAGAAATGTTTTAGAGTATGAAATATTTAGAGTATGAAAATTGGCAAGGTACGTATTTTTTTAAATGATTGGTTGACATGCTCTCCACATTGTTCTTTCTCTTCAGCAAAGTATCCAGAAATCAAATCTTTAATGGGCCACGACCCCCAGCTGAAGTGGGTTGTTTCAGGCATGGTACTCACCCAGCTCCTGGCATGTTACTTGGTTCAAGACCTTTCTTGGAAGTGGGTGTTGTTTTGGGCATATGCGTTCGGTGGCTGTATCAATCACTCTCTGACTCTAGCCATCCATGACATTTCACACAATGTGGCGTTTGGCAACAAACAGGCACGCTGGAACCGTTGGTTTGCCATGTTTGCCAACCTGCCCATCGGCTTGCCATATTCAGCCTCCTTCAAGAAGTACCACATTGATCACCATCGTTATCTCGGAGGAGATGGCTTGGACGTCGACATTCCTACAGACCTCGAGGGCTGGTTCTTCTCCACCCCCATAAGGAAGGTAGTCTGGCTCTTTCTTCAGCCTTTATTTTATGCGCTCCGCCCCTTGATTGTGAACCCCAAGCCTGTCACCAGGATGGAGATGGCCAATGCGGTCGTGCAGTTTGTGGTAGACATCATCATCTACTACTTCTGGGGTCTGAAGCCTATAGTGTATCTCATCGCGGGTTCTATACTGTGCATGGGCCTGCATCCCATCTCTGGACACTTCATTGCCGAGCACTATATGTTCTTCAAAGGTCATGAAACATACTCTTATTACGGCCCTCTCAACTACATAACCTTCAACGTGGGCTACCATATGGAGCACCATGATTTTCCCAGCATTCCTGGCAGCAAATTGCCTGAGGTAAGAGGTTTTATCCTGCTGAAAAGGCCAGTGTACATTATTTGGGATTCAGGTGTGCTTGTGTTTGCTTTGGGCATTCACATGCAAGACAATTTGCTTTATTAACTAAGTTTTGCTGTTAAACGGGCACAGCTGTATCTAGATCAGCACTAACCAACTTAGACCAGCAATGTATTTCATACTAGCCTAAACTGGTCCTCTCAGCAGGGCTCATGGCTATATCCCAGTATTTTTAATTTACTTCTTTAATTGTTCCCTGTTGCCTTGTTTTTCTCCCTCATATAAGAGGCTCTTGGAAGTTCATAGAGGTGGTAACCTAAACAAGAAAGTTGACAAATATCAGGAGATTTTTAACATTTTAGATCATTAACATTTCCATTTTCTTTTCTAACTAAAGATCGGGTTAAATGTCATGGTAATGTAATGAATGGCCTTTATTGATTTGACAGTGTTACTGATTAAGAGGAAGAATGTGACTTTTAGTGAAGTGAGACTAACCAGAAATACAAATATTTGCTAATACTTATTTTTTGTATTTATCTCCATCTGTTTCCACAAAGTCTGTTTTATTGATTTGATTGCTTATAGATCTTACACCCCTATAGTGAAAAGGTCTCAGAGGCATGTCTGTAAACTTGATTAAGCATTGCATTGTCTGTTAATGTTTAAACAGTTAAGTATGATATAATTGACAAAAGATGACAAACGGACCACTGCCCCACCCAGTTCTACATAGTTGCAGCATTATATTGCAGGGTTCAAATAATGTTATTAAAAGCACATGATTAGCCTTTACCCTAATAATACCAAATCACATTTTTGCTTGTTGCTTATGGTTCTTTTTCATTTTACAGGTCAAGAGAATTGCAGCAGAGTATTATGACTCGCTGCCTCAACACACTTCCTGGATACAAGTGCTGTGGGACTTTGTATTTGATGATAGCATTGGGCCATACGCCAGAATCAAGAGACAATATAAACTTAGCAAAAACGAATAAATTGGATAAGATTACTGATCTAACCAAACACAAAAAAACCCTGCAATTGATATATAATTGGCACTTGCAGGCCATAAGCGCTTTCATGGGAACAAAACCATCACATGGTGATCCTATAATAGCTAGCTGTACCTGCAAACCCTTTCATTGTCAAGCAACCACTTCCTCATACAGTTCTATCCTTACAGGGATTCATTGAGAACAGATCACTTATATTACCTGCATTTGGGACAATGTCACATGATTCGTGATATAATGTTGTTTGGGCATTTCGAAGCCCAATTAAACACAATTTCATTTCTAACTAAAACATGAAACATTAGCACATTTTGGACCTGATTTTATTCCCATGCATATTCAATGTAATGGGAAATGCACAGAACCTCATCGCAGTTATTTGTGCAACATCTACTGACTGAGAAGCTTCTTCAGGCCTCAGACATACCTGAGAATAGAAGTGCTGAACCGTGTGTTTAAGCTGACTTGCAATGCATTTTCATTAGTGATGCGTTTTTGACTGTGATGGACAGTGATGGTTTTAACTGATTATTTAATTGTTTTTTTGCACTGTTGCATAGTAGAAAATCTTTATTAAAAAAATCTGTTGTTTGCTGTGAAAACTTAATTCTGAGCAGAATTGTGATGTTTTACAACATATCTGTTCATTGTACTGTATACCAATAAATGTAATTTTCTGCAGTGGCCTAAAGTTAAAAGATGCCTGAATGATGAATTTTAATAGGTATATAACATAGAGAGAGCTGTAAATAGCGGTAAAATAATGTAAAGAAATACTCAGACGTTTTAAAGACCTGAGGGAAAAGCTTTTGAATGTTTTTTAATCTCATCATCACTTCTCACCATGACAGATTCAGTGTTCACAGTTTAATTCATTACTGAGTTAACGTCAACATCTCTCAACTTTAAAAATCAGGATAAACCTAATAAAACCAGGATACATAGTCAGATTGAACAATTCACCCAATACTTTAATAACGTTCAATAACTTGTTGTGCATATTTCCATCTCAATTTTTTAAGCTATATTTTACTTCATACCTTCAAATCATGTTAAAACATCCACAGAGTTTCTGAATTTGGCCACAAAAAAAGAAAAAGATTCAGCTATGCAGTAGTTTGTGCGACACAAATGTGTGCTGTCTGTAATTGTTTAAACCAAATAAGAACAGTACTATAAAATATAAAAGACTGACAATAACTGTCGTGCAACGTCATATCTCTCTCATTTAATATAATACAATTCTTAACAATAACAATGACCAATAAAACATTAAAACAGTATAAACTTAGAAAACAAAAAAATTGTCATTATTTTCCAACTTGTTGACTTTAAGACTTGAAAGAGCGAGAGCAGCAAGCTGCACAGTGGACCGTCTTGTAACGTTCATACTGAAGAAAATAGAAAATTCATTGTGAAAGTCTATATTTCCATCTGCTCATTCATTTACTTGTCCAATCACTCAATTACTTTAATCCCTCGTATTTCTGTTTTTCTTTTCCTCAGTAATGCTTCTTTTCTGCACAACATTTCTGCAACCGAACACCAACTTTTCTGCAACATGGCAGACATGATGCAAAAAAAATTGTCATGTGCGCTTTTCTGTACTTCCTCGTACCTTCAGCCGCTGTCACCCTTCGTAATTGACATTTCAGAAGACTATGTGGAACCAATTCTTAGCAGTTCCTTTCTAATGGCTAGAAGAGAGATGAATAAAAATATTTAGGAACAGAGAAGATATCAAATAATTGAACTTATCCTCTTCTAAACGTACCATCAATTATTTCTTCTTTTACTTTCTGCAACTCTCGAACGACCTCCTCCAAGATCTCCTTTCAAAAGATTTAATCATTGTCAGAAAACTGGTTCACCCCCATTTTTGTGCAACACACAAAAGAAATTGTAATAATAAGCCATCTGAAGGATATCCTAAACATACCTGTTTCATTCTTTCAAAGTCCGATGACTCCCCGTCACTGGCACTTCCAGCAGGTTTCGGCCTGTACAGAGCCAAATGTAAACACAATAAGTGGAAATGATCAGAAATCTGAAATGAGCTATTAAGTTCTATTTGCTGGAAAAATCGAACATTTTTGTTTTATGTTTTAAACTTTACAATCGTTGTCTGATGCTATCTCAGTTTTTATGAAAAGATTAGCTTTGAGGCCGGTTTCTGTGTTTACACAAATACTCAATGTCGGCTTACACAAAACATACTTTTTTTAGTTGTCAGAGAGCAAGCAAAACCTGCTTTGTTTAGTTTTAGGTCATTGCAGGCTTGTGTTGCTCTGGGCTTTGCTTCCTGATCATCACCATGTGCAATGACAACCAAGCAACCAAGACATTTACTCACACATGCATGCATTAAACCGTAAAGCTTGATTAAATTAGGCATTTTAAACGATTCTCTGATGCAATCAAGCAAGGAATGCCTTAACAAAGTTGTTTATATTTGTTTTAAAAGAAACTGAATGTTGTAAAATAACAAGAAACATTAAACAACCGAATAAACAACTAAATAATATTTGTTATATTTTTGACTGTAAACCTGTCAAAAATGTACCTTGACAAAGCTGAGGACTTCTCTGAAGAGTTTGCTCGTTCCCATGGTCTCTTCACTGGATCTGAGAGAAATGTGTTTTTTATTGAGTTTTTTTGGATTCTTTGACAGAAAAAATCTCATAAATCAAAAGTGTGTGTTTCTAAAACAGTATAAAGACTTCTAATTTTGGGTTATGAAATAACAGAGATATAGTACCACTGCAACAGTTTTAGAAAATAAAACTTAATCAACCAAAATGTAACTCTCATTTAACCACATTAAAGTGCATAAGGATATTAAATAACCTTTTTCGTTTTTTTGGTGACTAACAAAGTAAACTCTTAAAATTAGTAACAAAACAGACACCTGAATTTTGTGGGCCTGAGCCACGAGAGGCAGATGAGGGGGAACCACTAGACTCTTCCTGGAAGTCAAAACAGTGTGAAACAAACATAGCATGGATTTAAATGATTTAAATATGACAATATGATTACACAGAACATTTCAGAAATATACAGTTAGTGTGTATTTAAACATACATTTTGACTCTCTTCTGGTTTTTCCGAGGCCTTCCTCCTATGGAAAGGAGACCATGTTTATTGTTCAAACTTGACCATGTATATTGTTCAAACTTGACCATGTATATTATTCGAAGTTTGCATAACCACAAAGCAGATCATCAGTAACAAATGAAAAATAAAACAGGAAATGGATTTTGTCAGACCTTCGTGCTAAAATGGCATTCATCTCCTGCATGAGACCTTCTCCACCCCCTCCACTGCCACCACTAGAGCGGCTGGCATCACTCTTGCTGCTGCTCTCCTCAGCCTGGAGAAGATTAAACATGGAACATCAGGATCCAGCATTAGTGGTAGGTTCATTTGAACACATTAATGGTGGTAAAAGCCCCACAACAATATTTTTGTATAAACTGGTGTTTTAGCAATTACACAATTTTAGCAATTAAACTATACTTTAAAATTAATATCTAATGGTGATATTCAGTCTGCATTCTGCTACAATGTAAATATTAGAGTGATTCTTTAATATTTTAAAAATTAAATGTGTACAATTAATGCTTTGATAAACATTATCTTCATAAGAACAACATTTCCTTAATAAAAAATGATGAAGATGATATTAATGCTATGTAGAGAACAATGCAACATGCTCATCAGACAAACCTCAGCACGCAAACACTCACCCGCTGCACTTTGCGCAGCTTGGCCCCTGCAAGAGCTGCAGCCAGCCCCGATGGAGCAGGACCAGGACCAGCCGGCAGTGGAGGTGGGGCAGGAGGGAGTACTGTGGCAGGTGGTGGTGGCCCGGGTGGTGGGGGTCCTGGTGGTGGAGGTCCAGGAGGTGGAGGTCCAGGAGGTGGCGGAGGGGCTGGTGGACCAGCCATGGATGCTGAGGTAGGGGGGGGGAAGGGAGGGGTGGATGAGAGCATGGAAGGATGCCCTGGTGGAAGAGGGGGACCTGCTGAAAGAGAGAGATAGGAACAGCTGTTCTATTATGTTAACACTGCTATAGAGTTCTTGAGTACTAAAGCACAAATGCTTTGACCACAAGCACACTGTAATGGGAAACAGTTGTGCTGACTTAAAGGTGAGGTGTGTAATTTTTCCTTTGGAATTTAACTGCTTTTAAACTAGTTTCAAATGCATACAATTGGTTATGCCAATGTGTTAAGCTTGTTACAATGCTTAAACAAACAAAGGCATGTTCTATTAGTTCCACAGAGCTCTTTTTCAGTAAAACAACCTAATATATGATAGTATTTCAACATTGAAACAATTACATCTGTCACCTTTAAGTTTTGAAAGAAGCTGAAACTACAATTAAGTGGAAAGAACTTGGAAAGTTGGGTTAGTTTAGTGTGACTTACCAATAGGAAAAACCGACAATAGAAACTGACAAATAACCTTCGAACAAATACTCATAAACATCACTAAAACGTAAATGAATGTTTACTTTAAAATCTTAGACTGTGCTCTATTTGTAAAAAAACGATAAGCTGAATCAAATGAGCTGAAATGACAACATACACAAAAGTCGGGACCTTACTGTCAATGCTGATGGGCTAGTATTTGCAACTGGCCTCAGTACAATGACAGTACTGTTTTAAAGGCATTCTCAGAAAGCTGTTATGCTCAGCATGTCATCAGCCTAGTTCTGCTGGACAGGTGTGTGAAGTCTATTCTGTGCTGGATAACCCACTGAACCAAATGTGCAGGGTGGGGGTAGTAGGACAGGGCAGCAGTGTGGCGGCTGGAGTGCTGTCTAAAGTACTTACTGATGGGAGCTGTGGCATTCTGATAAACAGGTGAGGGAGACATCTTGGGCGTGGCCCTCTCAGATAGAATGGGTGTGGTGTCGAATGAGGGCGTGGTCTGGTGTAGCTGCTGTGGGTGGAGGGAGGAGACAATCTGCAGGTGGGAGGCATAGCCTTGAACAGGCTGGTCAATGAGAGCAGGCAAGGGGCAGGAAGATTCTTGTATGGGATAGTGTGGGTGTAGAGGAGCTCCCGAGGGGGCCTGTGTAGGAGGGGTTTGGTAAGGGTGGTATACCTCTGGCTGGCCATTGGAGGACT
>JAZGTJ010020598.1:0-10315 GCA_036877575.1 Botia almorhae
AAGACGGATCGGCTGCATGCATGGAATCTCCGCAGCAGCTCCTTGAGAACGAGTCCCTCCCATCCCCCCTCCTCAAACACACACGCACCAGTAGAACTTTCCAGAACAGCTTTCAGCGCAAAGAGCGTGCTATTGCAGGATCCATATCCCACGATCAAATAATTTACCCTTTTTAGGTTACATAAAAACGCTAATCCAAGTGCACGTCCGTTTGCCGCAGTTCCTTTGAGTTAATCTGCAGGGCGTGAACTTGGGCATGGGCGACATAATGTCACCTTGCCGGCCTAAACAATAGAGCGGCGGCTTCCTACCCATTCATTCTCTGCACGCTCCGGCATGGATTCTTTTTGCACCATTTCCAAAAACCTATTTGCCCATTGGGTTTAAGCATCGTGACTTCGCGAGCAATAAATTCAACCAACTTCAAGGTTTAAGGCGTTGGAAACAAAAGCGGCACATTGACCGATTGTCGATAAAGACACAATAATACATAAACTCCGAACACATGGTATTGTAAAGCTCGACTCGAAATCTGAAACGTGTGACCATGGGCGATTCATTTCTTCGATCAGTATTATAGCTTTGTCGGAGAACATCTTTTAATAAACACCAAACTCATTCCCATGTGGAAAATTACTCCATTCTCGCCAAACACCGCTTTACAGGAAAGACAAAAATATGCCTATAATTTACCTCCATGATCACTCTCCCAACAGGATTGCCGTTAGCGGTGATATCGAAGAAGACTTTGGGATTTGCCATGTTTTACGATTCTTTGCGTATGAAGTATGCTGTAGAGCGTTTATAATCTGTACTGCACTCGGAATTGAGAAAAGAACTGACAAAGGCCGCTGTGCAATATAATTACCAGAGAGGGGCGTAATAAAATCGTCTCCGTCCAATAAGAGCGCTCGAATACTTTGACTGACACAAGCATGGACGAATTAAATACCACTATGAAGCCTCCTCATTGACCTGCTTTTAGGAAACGTAGCCTCAGCCTGAAGGCGTGTATTTTGTGGTTAACATGAGATCGGAGTCTCATGTTAAGAATTTGAGATCTGACTAATTGTGGCCGTATGAGTGACACTAAAAGTAATCCACCCGACTTCAGAGTGTTAATAAATGCCTTCTCAAGCGAAAATGATACATTTGTGAAAAATGTAAACATATCTGTATAAAAATACTACACTGAACAGGGCAACATGTCGGCTTCACATCAATAATGGCAAATCTCATAGTTCTGTGTTCACGTGCTGAATCGCAAAATTTCAGTCATGTGATCTGTCTCAGAGGTCACATACAAAGATGCAGGTGATTAGGTGAGGCCGGGTATGTCACCACTGACCCGCTAGGTGACTTAAAACTTGATATGAAGCAGTCTCTATACCAGCATGGCTGTGATTGCCTTTGGCCCTCTGTCTATTAAATCACAGCTATGCTGATGTAGAGTTAGCATCGCTCCTTTTATCTGCACATAATATATATAGAACATTGACAGATTTGCAGACACCTCTATGTACCACTAATTAAGCAATGCAATGAAACATCCCTTACAATAATTAAAAATCTATGATGGCCAATGACACCGCTTTGCAATGCCCGTAAGATTGTACACTTCCTTAAAGTCAACCTGCAGTTTGACAAACCAACTATAATCAGAAAACAAAACACTGTTAAGTGATTATGGTCTACAATAAATGTCTTACTTTGGATGACCCAATTAATACACAGCTATGTTTTAAATGTAGTAGTTTTAGCAAAGAGGTGAACAGCTTTATTTAATTCACATTTCCTATCAGTTTGGGTTTAACAGAAATTAAGATTTAATTTTATCAAAAGCTGAACAGAGCGATTGAAAATATACAATTACATTCATTCATTTAGGAAGCATATTTATCCAAAGCAATTTAAAAATAAGGAATTCTACTACTAAGGTAACATAAGTCCCATAATACAAAGGTACACAATTGATTATGCACTATTGAGTTACAAAGAATGTGAAGGCTCAGATTTTATGCCTTTGTGTTGGTAACATAAGGTACTATTCACTGTTTTAAATACTAGCTGATTTCTGGAGTTTACAAAGAATTGCAGAAGTGAAAATGACTGTGTGGTAGACTAGCATCAATGCCTTCAATGTGATTTGACCAGCACCTGGTGGACTCTTGGGTTACCTACTCTTGGGTTTGTAGAAGACTTAATGCATCACTGCATTTTAGATTACTTGCTGCCATGCTTGTTAAGAACATTAACTTTTGCTGCGTTTTCAAAAACATTCACTGTATTCCTTCCTTCCACACCCTTAAAATGTGTATTTGCATTACCATCTGTTTTAGTAGTGCATTTGTAGTGCATTATCCAGTGTGCAGGAGAGGGGACATTTTTTACTTTAATTTACATTTAGCCATTATTGAACCCATGAAACTATATAACAAACCCTTTATTGGCACAAGCTGGTGTTCTCTTGAAATAACTCAAATATCTGGACAATTCTCATGAAATTTTATATATAAAGGTGATTCATTCAGATCCATTTTATTTGGAATTATTTATTTTTGTGTTATTTTATTTTACTTTAGTTTTAACATTTTAGTATTTAATTTCACCTCACCTGCTCCTTAATTAAACAACTAAACCAGCTCAAGGCGTTTAGGAAAACTTTGAAAAAGAAGGTGTGTTGGAGCAGAGGAGGAGCTACAGAGTCTACAGAAAGGAAGCTACGTCTGACTTAACTTTCAGTTGTCAAATCCACCAATATATGAACAACTTCAAATATTTGAGAAGAAAATTTGTTTATTGTATGAAGCATAACCATTACGAGGACAAAATCTTAATCCTTGAAAAAAATAAATAAAATCATTTGTTTCTTTGTGAAATAACCAAACGAATGTGATCTCCCAAATCCATTTAAAACTGACCACAAACAGGTACGTTGTTGTCATTGTCCTCCAAGCCATTTTAACATCTTCCTGCAGCTGGGTTGGGCTTTATGGCACAAGGTATCAGATGGCAAAACAATGACTTTAATTATGGGAGATTTTCTTCTGCATCGGGCTGCATCAATGAGTAGCCGTGTGTGCATTTGTCTGCAGACAATTGTTGATGGATCAGAGATAAAACTGCCAGATCTGATGCACATACAAGTGATGGTGCCACTAACAATTTTCTACAGTCCTGGTTTTGATATAAATCTTTTACTCTTCAGAGTACCAAGTCATTTTACATAAATACAATCAACTGCAACATCCACTTTTGAGAACTCGACTGTTTTTAACTGTGCAAAGAAAAAGTGTTTTAACCGCTTTAGTCTTTTTCCACTAATGAGACCCTGCAAATGTATGTGCCGACATTTTCCCTTACTTTGAATTTAGCCCACAGTTGTCTGTATATACAGGTAAAAAACAAACAAACATACAAATTAAAGCCATAAAGATGTTGACAGGATGCACGTTGCAGTCATAAAGCCTTACAATAAAGCCTTAGTAAAAAACACATGCACTTTTTTGCAGCCCAGTGCCATGTGCAGAGGAGGAAGTTGGCATTCCTGGACAACACATCCTCAACACAAATCCTATTACCAATGCGTTTAGAGGCAACAGATGCCAATTTGCCACATGAGAAAGTTATTTTATGAACCAGACTAAAACTGTGCTGTGGTTCAAAATACATTGGAAATTTAAAGCCTTGTCTTTTAAAATCAACACCCATGCTGTCATGTAATAATTTACTTATCTCATTTTGCTCCAAACATGTATGCTTGACTTTCTTTCTAGGAACACAAAATGAGTTAGTGCTTTTTCTATTGAATGAAAGCAAATCTACCTTTATTAAAAATAAGCTTTTTGTGTTCCATGGAAGAAATCCATACAGGTTTAAAATATGAGATTAAGTAAAAAATAATTGTTGGGTGATCTATCCTATTTTGTATCTTCTGCCCTTTGTATGGTTTCATCATTGGTGACGCTTAACTGGGCAACAATGGCGGCTTGAAATGAACACAACAGCCTGTTTAATGTAAATTGCAGATGCATGCAGAAGAGTGTGTTAAGAATGGAGAGTGGTTCTTGTATGCTAGAACAAAGGATAAATTGTATTCTGTGCTCCCTGTTCTTTACAGGTTAATGAAAGGGTCTAGTGTATTTGGTTGATGAATACGGTGTGTTTGAGAGTTTGAGTTTTCTTTGTTGCTTGGAGACAGATTTAGACGTGATCTTTGAATGCGTCCAGGTTGAAGGCGGTGTCAAGGAAACGCTTCAGCTCTAGAAGATGGGTGTTCTTGTTCCCAGTGGCAGGAGCAGCAGCAGGCTCACGGCCGGCATACCTATAAACATAAATATAAGCATGAAGATTAGTGAATAAATAGATACCATCTGATTTATCACAGCTTTATATGAGGAGAGAGGTGGAGGTTTGCACTCGAGAGAAGAGGAATGAAAGTCAGTCGTAGCAAGACCGAGTACATGTGTTTGAATGAAAGAGAGGGAAGTGGAACAGTGATTACAGGGTGAAGAGGTGAAGAAGGTACAGGAGTTTAAGTACTTGGGGTCGACAGTCCAGAGCAATGGAGAGTGTGTAAAAGAGGTAAAGAAGCGAGTGCAGGCAGGTTGGAATGGGTGGAGAAACGTTTCAGGAGTGATGTGTAAAAGGAGAATATCAGATAGAATTAAGGGGAAGGTGTACAAGACAGTGGTGAGACCAGCTATGATGTATGGTTTAAAGACAGTGGTGCTAAGGAAGAGACAGGCGGTAGAGCTGGAAGTAGCAGAACTGAAGATGTTGAGGTTTTCTTTGGGAGTGACGAGGTTGGACAAGATTAGGAACGAGTTAATCAGGGGGACAGAGTCATGTTAGATGTTTTGGGGAAAAAGTCAGGGAAGCCAGATTAAGGTGGTTCAGACATGTACAGAGAAGGGATAGTGAATATAATAGTAGGAGGATGTTAGAAATAAAGTTACCAGGCAGAAGGCAAAGAGGAAGACCAAAGAGAGGGTATATGGATGTGATAAACGAGGACATGAAGTGAGTGGGTGTGAGTGAAGTGGATGTAGATAATAGGGTTAGGTTGGGACAGATTATTCGCTGTGGCGACCCCTAAATGGGAACAGCCGTAAGGAGAAGATATGAGGAGAGTTTACCAGACAGGCTTGGCACGTTCGATGGTGGTACGCATACGGGGCTTGACATAGTCATAGTAACCCTGGTTCTTATGCTCCTCTTGACACCAGACCAGCTCAGCATTGGGATATTTCTCAGTCTCTTCCTTCACCAGGTCAAACGGGAAAGGAGAAAGCTGGGGGGAAGGAGAGAGACTCAGAATCAGAACATTACATTACAAATAATCAGACATAGTGTATTCACTGAAAATTTTGCTGTAGACAGTGGTACCTGCTCAATGCGAGTAATAGCTACAGAGTTCTCCATGTCACGTGTTTTGCGTTCACGGGTGAGCTCATAATAGACCTTTCCTGTGCAGAAGATGATGCGCTTCACCTCGGAGGGGTTTTGGGTTGCGACTCCATTGTCTGGGATAACACGCTGGAAATGAGTGCCTGAAAGAGATGCACAAACAGACAAACTTACACACTCAAAATGAATTCAGTGATTTGAGTTTACAAAAAACAGTCTTTGAGATTTAACAGTCTGCATTCAAATGAGGTGCTGACATTTGCATTAAGGTAAGATATGTATTACTGTCTTGTTATAGACTTAAATATGGGAATTCAAAAAAGAATAAATTGATGGAGATATTAATTTTTTTACACACTGTCTGCATTCTGCAAAACTTAAGGTTTAAGCAAAAGCGCCTGCAGTAATTAAGGATGCGTTAACAAGACATCACACAAGCACACAATTTTAAGCATTTGAATAACTGTCAAGCACCTCACAGTTAAAATAAATGCAAATTGTTAAGGTTCACATGATTCACACTTGCCTAGTTCAACGGAACTTGGCAAGGCAGAGTTAATCATCACACTTTTTTATTTTCTTTGTTAATTTTTGTGGAAAATGTGCAAAAAATATGTAAACATTTTTTAAATGAGCTTATAGTACTCTGGCTGCAGAAAGCGTAACATAATTCAATGACAAAATGTGTCAAACTAAGAAGCAAGGGATAAAGCACATGTAAGTCTTTGTTAATGACAGATGTTCCAATTTTGCACAACTCTGCAGAGCTTTCTACAGAGCTTGTTTGGTCTGCTAATGCCATAAGTATACAAGCAAACGTTGCAATACACCATGTTAAACTGACACCATGTTTTGTGAATTTTTGCCTCAGGCTTAACTAATAAGTCACTGGTAGTTTCTGACCTGGTAGCATCTCGTCAAAGTTAGACTTTGCCTCTGGATGGCGCAACAGAGATTTGGGAGTGAAAATAATAAGCTAAAAAAAAAAATAGCAGTTAATACTGTAAACCGCTCAGTTAAAATCTGAATCATTCAAACACATAATTGGTTTGATATATCATTTGGTTCTGATGCTTTTAACTCACAGGTTTCCTGAAAGGAAGAAGAATCTGCCTCCTTAGCACATGGAAGCAGTTGGCAGGAGTTGAACAGTTTACAACAATCCAGTTACAGTCATACAGCTGACGCACCGCAAAGTCATCAGTGATTTTCTGCAGGTGATCAATAAACAAAGAGCACAGTTTCAAAATGTTTAATCTGTTAATCTGTGTGATAATCACAACTCTACACGCTCTAGGGCATAAATGTTTCGGTGAATTCCTCAGATTATGAGTGCCAAAGGTGCGGGAAAAATCAAAATTGTGACCAAATTTTGGGCCTGATTCTAAAATGTTTGGAAAGTAGTTTGTAATTCATTGTTGTAGAAAAAAGGGATGTCAGTGAATAACAGACTAACAAAAGTGCTAGGCAATTGTGGAGTGTCTTACAGGGTTGAAGTCAGGGTCATCGTTGCACATCTGTAGGAAGCGTTCTGGACGAGCAGATGAGTGCTCTGGTCCCTGCAGGGATAGAGAGACAGACAGAAAATGATCAACTCATTTAACTCATTCAGAGGAATAGAGAGAAATGTGAAGGCAACTTTAAATTACATGGTTCGGTCAAAAATGAACATTTTGAGAATCATTTAACTGTATGAATTTCTGAACTGGGGCTATTCACGGAAAAGATTTGATTTAAAACAGCCGTACATTCATGATTCAGACATAGTTACTTCTCTCATAAATGTGCTACGGTAAGCTAGGGATATCATAATTTCAGTAAATAATGTAATAATCCTTTAAGCCTTTAATCAAAAATCTTCAGACACTGATTTGCAACTGGTGATGAGATATGAATAATGAGTTACATAGTCTCACCATGCCTTCCATGCCATGTGGCAACAGTAAGACAATGCCGTTCTGGCGAACCCATTTAGCTTGTCCAGGGCAGATGAATTGGTCTATTATACATTGAGCTGTGTTATGGAAATCTCCAAATTGGGCCTCCCAAAGAACCAGGGCATTGGGACTGGCCATAGCAAAGCCTAACTCAAAACCTAAGGAGAAACCACAAAGATTGAAAAGGAAAGAAATAATTTGCATTATCTAAGAAAATTTATGTTGAAAGTGAAATGTATTTTGTGTGTTTGGATACCTAGTACTCCATACTCAGACAGAGAGCTGTTGCAGACTGTGTAGGGGGCTTGGTTAGGAGACAAATGGTTCATGGGGATGCAGACCCTCTTATCCACGTTCTGATCATGGAGAACATGATGACGGTGACTGCAAAGAGACGCAACAGGTCAGTAACTTTTATACTGGGTCCTGTAGGTGAAATCTAAAATAATGCTTCATATCTAGTCATATCATGAACTTGTATCTACTGAGTTTATATCTAGACAAAATCACCAAAATTAGAAGATTACAAATTTGTAGATTTCACCGATTCATTTCTATGGCAATTCTCATAATGCCAAACTGAATGTCTAATCACTACAATAATTCAATAATTCTGCAATTCTACATGCGCTTGCACATAATTTAAGAATGCACTAGGAAACAGTGTTTATAATGAAATGACATATCAACATGTGCAGAGCTTGCTAACTAACTACATTTAATTTCTAAAAACACTGATATTTTTGGTTGTAAAAATACTTTGACATGATTTTACATGACATTGCATTTTACATTATTTTTTATTGAAATCTGACTATTTAGTTTCACTTTTATAATGAGAGTGTGACTGTGGGAAGGGCTTTGCTAATCTCAGTACCTGAAGGTTCCTCTCTCCACATCCTGGCCACTGAGACGCACATGAATACCCTCCTTAAGTAGAGAACCGAAAGCCATGTACTCTCCCAGAGCCCAGTCCACTGTCCTGTTCTTAATCATGTCACCACGACTCCTCAGAATACGAGTCAGACCTGTATGTGATTCAGAGGAACAGAAAGGGGCTTAGGGATGCATATAAAAATTTCGGGAATATATGCACACATGAATGACTGTGTGTGTCTGTGGTCTACCTCCGTGAATAGTAAAATCCTCCACAGGTACTGATGATGCCACTTGTCCAATGTTTGTGAGCTCCTCTTCTGACAGACCTGTAGATGGGCAGCTCATACTCTTGGGCTGGCCATCCAAAGTAAAAAAACCTGAAAACATCAAATATATGTTGTATCATAAACCGAAATGCTGCCAGCTTTCTTCAGTAATACATTTTCTTTAACCTTATTCAGGAGTTTACCGGGCCATGGAGAGTCCAGCCAGTGCTTGATGTGGAGGATCTTCTCATCCTTTGAACGAACATAAGCTTCCTCGCAGATTTTATCATACTTGGCGATTTCCTCCTGTGGGCGTCAGAGGTTTTGTTTAATGTTTGGTGCTTTTATACATATTCACAATGATTCAATAAAATATTCATTCTGTTATGTTTAAAGTTAAAAAAAACAAACAAAAAAACATTGAAACCCAATCACAATGAAACGTGACTGCGCCAGAACTGACTAATAGCTCACCTCATACTCCTGTCGTGTGACAACACCTTCAGCAATGAGCTTCTCAGCGTACTTCAGTAGAACTCCCTTCTGCTTCTTGATCTGTTTGTACATCAGTGGCTGAGTAAACATGGGCTCGTCCATCTCGTTGTGGCCCATACGACGATAACCCACCTACAAGGAAGACATCTGACTGTTTGATGGATGTGTAAACATCACTATGGCTGTGTCTGAAACTGCCTCATTCCCTACATTACTAATATAGTCCACCTGATGGAGTTTTAAGCAAAGGGTTGCTACTTCAGTGAATAAGAAGCAGCTGGCCATTGAGTGCACATTTTTTTGTACAGTCATTATTTTGGTGCATCATGGGATTCTTTAAGTGCACTCAATGTCCACAATGGTTTTTGACACCATTACAAATGGACAATTTCTTCAAACAGTGCACTACATAGAAATACTGGGGCAATTTCAGACACAGCCTATGATTATGTTGCCAAACGACAATGCACATTTTTCCATTACTGCAGAAAGAACATTTATATGTAAGCTTGGGTAACAGTCACATGACAGACGAACACTACTACTCACCAAGTCCACCACCACATCCTTGTGGAAGGTTGCTCTCCACTCTGCAGCCACATTACATACATACATCACAGCTTCAGGGTCGTCAGCGTTGACGTGGAATATGGGCGCGTTTACCACACGGGCGACATCAGTGGGGTACGGAGAAGAACGTGCCATACGAGGATCTGTTGTAAAACCAATCTGAGGAAGAGACACAGGATGGACTTAAGTGGTCACTGGGCTGAGTGTGTGCTAGCACAGATCATCAGGTATAGGTTTGTGTGTGTGTGTGTGTGTACCTGGTTGTTGACCACCACGTGCACAGTCCCGTGTGTGGTGTAGGAAGGCAGATCGCTAAGATGGAAGGTTTCATAGACATTGCCCTGACCTGCAAATGCAGCATCACCATGGAGCAGAATGGACATCACCTGAAACACACACATTTTTTAAGCATATATTCCTAATGTTATTCTACACAGTAATAATAATAGTGTAATTTTTTTAAAGAAAAAGGAGATTTTAAAACCTAGCAAAATGTAGGAAGTATTAAAGTACATTTTAAACCACAGTATGCCAAAATGAATAATTCACACCACATAATATATTTCACATAATGCACACAGAGTTGAATGCAGTGCATGTTACCCGATTGCCCTCTGTGTCTCCGCAGTAGAACTGCTCTGCTTTAGTTTTCCCCTGCACCACAGGGTTCACTGCTTCTAGATGGGAAGGGTTGGCCACCAGTGAGAGGGTAATATTCCTGTCTGTCACACGATTGATCCTCCTGTGGTACATTCCCAG
>JAZGTJ010020600.1:0-10315 GCA_036877575.1 Botia almorhae
ACAAACCTTTACAGCTTTGCTAGCGAGGTTGCTGGCGTGGAGGACCTGGGAACTACAGGACGTGGTAATGACATGCAGATCGGTACCTACGTGGAAAAGATGTTCATGTCTGAATTATCTGGTAATGTGATTGACTTGTGTCCTGTTGGGGCTCTGACGTCCAAACCCTACGCCTTCACTTCACGACCCTGGGAGACCAGGTACAGAGAGTACTGAGAGATTAGTGCTGACCGCACCATGACTTGCTGCCATTGTTATTCTGTTGACAAACATGCTTTGCCCGTGTGTCTGCAGGAAGACAGAGTCCATTGATGTACTGGATGCCGTAGGCTCCAATATCGTGGTGAGCACCAGGGGTGGCGAGGTCATGAGAATTCTACCTCGTCTCAATGAGGATGTTAATGAGGAATGGATATCAGACAAAACCAGGTAGGAATAGCAAGAAAATATTCATGGTACATTTACAAATACTGCAACATTGTAATTGAATTATAACAATAAAATACTGTTGAAATGTCATATAAACTCCCATATAAAGTCCCCTGAAATTGTACTGGTCCAATTTTTGATCATTGGTACGATTATTTGTACAGTAAAAAAAAGTTTCTGTGTTGTACCAGTTGCATGAGTCATCTAGTGAACTTTATCAGCTGATGTCCTTCTTTTAAAAAAACAATGATTATGCATTGTGTCATGTATACTCGGATAGACTGTAGCTTAACTATAAGTGTGCATGTAAATGTACTGATATTTGATCTCTTTCTCTCTCTTTGTAAGGTTTGCATATGATGGGTTAAAGAGGCAGCGTCTTACCCAGCCCATGGTGAAGAATGCCAGTGGGCAGCTGGTACACACTAGCTGGGAAGATGCTCTCACACGCGTGGCTGGAGCAGTGAGTACCTGCATACTAGAATATTATGAATTGAATGTGTGTGTGTTCAGTGTGAAAACATCTGCTGGTTTGTCATCTTCACACAATAGATTTCAATGGTTGAGACTTGTGTTTGCAGCTCCAGGGAGTTCAGGGTTCTGAGGTTGGAGCCATTGCAGGAGGGATGGTAGATGCTGAGGCATTGGTGGCTTTGAAAGACCTGCTGAACAGACTGGACAGTGAGACCCTCTGCACGGAGGAGACCTTCCCAACGGCTGGTGCCGGGTAAGTCTTGAGAGACTGAATTTAGAATGGTTAGATGTTCTTAAGTTTGGCTGAGCAGTTGTTGGGTGGCTCGCTAATGTATTAGATTGCAGCTATTACAAAATAAGTTTATTAAAGGTGGAAGTGTGGGATATTTCTTTTGGGCTGATATTGACGCGCCATCCTTCTAGATTCTTTACCTAAGATATTGTCTGTGTGACTAAACCGTATATCTTGGAACCAATGGCCTTTAAATAAAAAGACAGATACTTTTGGGACCTCCTGCTGGAGACCTTACAATGGACCATCCTGGGTATCGATCATTTGATTGTATGGGCCATTTGGTTCACATCTTTACAGATGAAAATGTTGATTATATCTGGGGTACAATGTCACAGTAACCTGACTACAGTCAGTACACCCAGTCTTTCAGAATGAAACAGTTAGGCATAATATGATCTAATAATCTGATCAGGCATAATATATATTTTCATTAAAACTGTCTATGAATGTCACAAAATACAGTTAAAGGTGCAGTAAGCGAATTCTGATAAACACTGTTTATAATTGAAATTGATACCCAAACTTCTTCTTTTTTATTGTGTCACCCTCAAAGTAACAAACATACATGTAACAGACAACAGCTAACAGCTGGTGCATGTTGTGGTGATCCGTCTGTTTACTATTCAGAAACATCTGGGTTTCTTAAAAATTGCTTACTGCACCTTTGTAGACTTGTGTTAAAATGGGCTTGTAAGTAACAACCTACCATAAACACTGTAGCAACAAACATTTAAAACCACTCAGAACTTACCTTACCTTGAAAACAAACCACAATACCCTAGAATTGTGACAGCTGCCCTAATACTATTAAGAGTTTAAACCAATTTTGTTTCTCTGGCTCCTTAGAACCGACCTGCGCTCCAATTACCTCCTAAACAGCCGTATTACCGGCATCGAGGAGAGCGACCTTCTGCTTTTAGTTGGAACAAACCCACGTTACGAGGCACCTCTCTTCAATGCACGCGTCCGCAAGAGGTAGAAGTACTTCACACTCTCAGTTGGTGGTGACTATTTCACAAGATGTATTTTATTCCTCATACCACTGCTTGCTTTTCAACATTCCTTCAGTTGGTTGCATAATGAGCTGCAGGTGGCTTTGGTGGGTCATAATGTGGACCTGAGCTACTCCTACAACCATCTAGGTGAATCCACACAAGTGTTGCAGGAGATCGCTTCTGGAACGCACCCTTTCCACAAGGTAACAGTACATGGGAATGGAGCTCTTCAGTTTTGACTGATGTCAGAAAGTTTCCTCAAACACAGAGATGGCAGTTCCTCTTGAATTTGAATGAATTAAGACCATGTTTTGTTTTTATATTACAGGTGCTGGCCCAGGCCAAGAAGCCTATTGTGGTAGTGGGCAGTTCTGCTCTCCAGAGGGCAGATGGGGCAGCCATATTTAAGGCTGTGTCCACTATTGCTCAGAGTGCTCAAGTCAGCAGTGGTGTAGGGGAGGGATGGAAGGTTCTCAATGTGCTACACAGGTTAGCTGGTTTTCTCTGTATAAAGTCAGCTACTGCTAAAAGTGTACTCTGTTTGACCATACTTATGAACACAAGGGGGCGACACATTGGCTCTACAATTGCAGGTATACTCTGCAGGGTCTTGTACTGTTTCAAACTAAAAATCAGGTTGTGCGCATACAGTATGCACATACTCTGCTGATAATGAAATGTATACACTTTACATGTAAACAAATTAAAAGTACGCATGTTCATGACCTCAGAGTGGCCAGTCAGGTGGCAGCATTGGATTTGGGTTATAAGCCTGGTGTCGATGCCATCCGTAAAAACCCTCCAAAAGTCCTGTTTCTCCTGGGAGCCGATGCTGGTTGCATCACCAGGGCAGACCTTCCCAAAAACAGCTTTATCATTTACCAGGGTCAGTGAACGGACTCGCATATCGTGTCTTCTGTATTACAAAGAAAATATAAGTGGCCTGTGTCCAATTGTATATTTTTGGGGGCCAATCCAGGTCACCATGGAGATGTAGGTGCACCCATGGCTGATGTCATCCTGCCTGGCGCGGCTTACACAGAGAAGTATGGCACGTATGTCAACACAGAGGGCCGTGCCCAGCAGACCAGGGTTGCGGTCACCGCTCCAGGCATGGCACGCGAGGACTGGAAGATTTTGCGTGCCATCTCTGAGGTACGTGTACTGAAACCTCCATTTTCACCCATATCACAATTGTATGTGTAAATTGTGTTGTAGTGTAGACATTTGCTGAGCTCTGTTATGAAGTACAGAATGCTCAACACATTTGTGTCTGCTTAGCTGGCTGGTGTCACTCTGCCCTATGACACACTGGAGGAGGTGAGGGGAAGGCTGGAGGAGGTCTCTCCTAACCTTGTGAGATATGATGATGTAGAGCAAGCGAATTATTTCAAACAGGCTCACGAGCTTTCTAAGGTTGGTGCACATTTCCCCCTATATTAATGCAGTGTAGTTTCACGCCTTCATTAAAACAGTTCAGTGATTATGTTCCGCTCTCCTTAGGCTGTGAATCAATCATTGCTCGCAGCTCCTCTTGTACCTCCTCAGCTTACGGTGAAAGATTTTTACATGACAGGTACGGTGTATCTTTCTCAGCTAGTAGTGCAATTCCATCCAATGTTGGTTTTGTAAGTTCTTGCGAATATATAGAGCTTTAACCATTTGTACATGGTCCGTTTGACCTGTTCTTTACTGTTGTCTTCTGTCTGCCACTATAGACCCTATCAGCAGAGCCTCTCAGACAATGGCCAAGTGTGTAAAGGCTGTGACAGAGGGAGCAGCAGCCGTCGATGAGCCCTCCATTTGTTAAAACTCTTGTCAAGCACACCAGTCTGTCCATAGTAATGCACACACATGCATTAGTCACGTCCACAACCATAGACCTGGATTCAGCATATTATACTGTTTGTCTTTCATTTCTTAGACTTTGAGAGCAGTGAAATTAATATGGCTGCTATTTAAATATGCTTTGAAGGGTGTTGTAAAGAGTTTATTCCCATGCTTAGTCTGAAGGACGTCTGCTTTGTTTGGAAAGCTCTTATGATGAATAAAAAATGTATTATATCAATATACTATTGTCACTTTTCACATCTATGGTTCAAATGATTTAAAACCCCATGTTCTGTTTTGGTTCGTTAAAAAATCGTAATGGTAGTGGAAGGGAAAGCTATTGTAAACATGTTACTAGTTATGTTTGATTTATCGCCACATAAAACTTGCTTTAAAACATTAACATATTTAATTTGTCTTAAATTTTAAATGTGTTCTGCTTATCGAGGACAATTAATTTTCTTCAATGTTCAAAATTATTCATTCTGTATATATCTACAGCTTTAACTTGAAAAGTTTACATTAAATAATGCAATTATGAAGTTTACTTTATATCAAATGGATAAAACACTTTTTGTATACTTATGTATACTCTGCTCAACTGTGTAGTATAGAACCCTGCTGACATCACCGAAGGGGATTGGTGGGGGCAACCCAAAGACACTTCGAGATCTGTTCACCAACTAACACCTGCTTCCCTGCATACTTTAGTTTATTATACTCTGTTGTCTTGATGACATTAACTGAAAGCATTAAAGGGGAAATATGGTTGGCCGGCGTTTACTTTTCGCACGTGTAGTTTTAACTACTGTGAATTTGAAGTTGGTGATGTCATTCCAGGCATGGATGAGACGCTTGAAAAGAGACTGTAGGAAAATACTTTTTGGGGAGATCCCTTACCACTTCAAACCAATAAACCGCCGTTTAAATACAGATTCACATTAGTCTGCACGCTTCTGACGCTTAACTGTTCCCTCTAAATCTTGTGTTTGCAAGGTCTGTCATCTCTCTGAAAGCCGACAATGAACATACAAAGTTGAATTCCAAAATGGTTGCAGAGGTTGTTGTTGCTCTGTCGGCTGTTGTCATGTCCCCCCAGTGCCTGTAGTTGTGCTGTAAGAAGCCTCGCATCCGATGACAAAACCAACACCCCTTCTCCCTGTGTACGGCTAGTTTTATTTCAATAATCGACAAAGATGTACAATTAGGATTCGAGTAAAATTATATGCACGCGTTAAAAAACAAAATCCGACAGTGTGGAGCGGAAAACCGGAGGCGGAATATCCCCGTTGAAAGCCATAGCCGTCGAACGTATGTAAAGATCGGTGTAGCTTGTTTAGCGTAGGCCGCGGTCATCGGAGTCTGCGCTGCTGCCGGGAAGCACCGGACTCAAGCAAGGCGGATGCCCGTTTATCACGCATGGCAAGACGGGCGTCACGATACCCGACTTGGGGGGATTCCGAAGGTTTCACAGGCCAACGGTAACTACAAATTGCGCAGAAATAAAGCAATATTTCACGTCAGATGTGCACCAGAGATTCGTTTTTCTTGTGTTGTTATTTGCGTTTAAACGCACGAAACGAATAATTTTTTCGGTACAAATAAAAAACTATTTTAAACGTCTCCGGTCGTCGACAACGCGCAGTTCCGTCGGGCAAATATTTTTTCCGTAATATCAATACTGAGCGTTTAAAAAATATATAAAAAAGCAAAATACGCTCGAAAAGTTTGTAACGCAACAATAAATTGGTCATTCGATGTTGGCGTGGCTGCTTTTTTAAATCGTGTTTTTTTTTACTCCCAAAAAATGAAATGTTACGACACACGGTACACCCAACTCGCTTGTTCCTTGCCTCAAAAGTAACTGATAGTTCTGCCCAAGTACATGATATAGTAGTAGGCGGGTTGTCCACCGTCCCCTTGCGTTTTCAACGTTGCTTTGCATGTCAGACGTATTGTGCTCCGCCACAAGCACTTTAACAAACCATCGTTTTATGATTTAGTTCACCTACTAAAAGCTCTACTTACAGCAGCTGTTTTCTCGAGTGTCATTGATTACTTTTCTCATTGCCCGTCACTTTAATATTTAATAGTCTGTGCTGTGTGTGCTCAGCAACCTACACACTTAATGCGTTACTTAGTGCTCTGATATGGAGAGTTAGGATTGTTAGATGTTGGAAGTAACTTGTTGGAAGAATTATTAAAAGCTGCTTTAAATTAGGTCTCACTTGAGTTGACAAACAAGCATGTTATTACAAAATTTGTGGTTTTATTATAGTTGTGTATAAATACCTTGGTGAGCACTGGAAACTCAAGAAAAAAACAGTAATAATGGAAGAGTGGAAAGCATTGATTTTATTGCCCTTTGAATGTCTACTGTCATAACGTTTTTTTTTAAAAACTACAGGCTAGTTAATGGACTTACAGGGTAAACTGGACCTGTTTGTAACTGAGAATGGTGAAATTAATATTCAGGGTAGTGCATTTTCCTGGTTAAAAAAACAGTAACCCAAAAATTGATTTTGTAGTTTATCAATATAAACTGGGAAAAAAACTCATGTTAATTATTATAACATATGTATGTATATATTTTCTTTAATGCATTCCTTCTCACCGCACTCAAAATGAAGCAGCAAATATGTTTCCTGAACCTTTTTCTCTGGATAATAAATGTCACATTAATTTCATCATTTTTATTTTTCAGCTGATGTTGTGGAGAGATCCAGTCCTGGGATGTATGAAGGCAAACACATCCACTACTCGGAGGTGGACCACAAACCTCTGTGTTCATATAGTCCAAAGCTTTGCAAGCAACGCAGGCTCAACGGTTACGCTTTCTGTATCCGCCATGTGCTCGAGGACCGGAGTGCCCCCTTCAGGCAGTGTGAATATGTAGCCAAATACAATAGCCAGCGCTGCACCAACCCGATTCCCAAGGCTCATGAACGCAAGTAAGTCTACATGAATATTTAAAAAAAACATGTGCACTTAGCTGAAAGAAGCATTTAAAGAATAGTTTAGTTACGTGTGTGTGGAAACCCTCCATATTGTACCTGTGTGTTGTTTAGGTATTGTAACAGTCACCTTCAGGTTATGGGTGTCCTTCCCAAGAAGGAAAGAAAGAAGAAACAAGACACCATCGAATCTTTGGCCCTCAACATCACTGTTCCGTCACTGGCTCTGAAGACTCACAACAGGATTGAGCATCTGTCCCCACCACCTTCCCTGGCTTGTCTACTCCCATCAGATCCATTTGCCCTTTACAGGCAAGAAAAAATGTTTAAAGTAAGGGGTGCGTTCTTGAAGAAAACCCAAGAAAGCCAAGCTGTGCTTCATAAGCAGAAACGGCAAGATTACAGTGGGGACCCAGCCTTCCAGAAGCATCAGAGATTGTCCTCTCTTTCCTCTGCCCATGCACGTCCTTGCCTAAGAACCACCCAGACACCTTCGATACCCTCCTCCCCTCGCACACCAACCCTACAAACCCCCACAGTCCGGCCAGCTTCGGTAATCAGAACTTCATCTTCACTTCAGGCCAGCCATCAGGGCTCCAGAGAAACGTCTCCAGTTGATCGCAAAATTAATCTGAAACTTAATCATGCCTTTGAGAAGAACGCTGGCCCCAAAGCTCCGGGGGTGTCCCCGAGCGGTGATGCCATACGTAGACATTTAACAACCAGGAATTCCGTTGCCTTGAAACAGGAAGCTTCATGTTTGAGGGAGTTCCATAGATTAATGGACAAGCACAAGAGGGAACACAGAGACCTGAATTCCCATTTTGGTAGGTAATTGTGACCAATGATTGACAGTAAAGGATCATTTTTGCAATAATTTCCACAGCGTTGGGGAATAGATAACTTCAAGTAGCGATGCTACTAACTTAACTACATTTTTCAGTAGCTTGACAGTAGTTCAGTTACTTTTAATGTGTAGCTTTTCCAGTAGCTAATTTTACAGCAAGAAAAAAGTGCGCTTTCCCCACCGTTTAATTCAGTAAATAAAGTGACATGCATGAGTAGTAATTTAGCATTAAACATTACGTTAATTGTGGCTAATTCATTATAATGAAATAAAATCATGTAATTGCACGTAATGTTATAATATTAAATCTCGTCATTAATGAACATGATTTGTCCAGTCGCATTGAAATCCATCGACAGTGAAGACGACCAGCACTTTCATGGCGCAATAAAGCTGCGCCTCCGTTACTGTTTTAAATGTTGTGCTTTTAAAACATTCATCATTAACAATTGTTTGTAATATACAATGTCACATAAAAAACAAAGTTGTTTCAATGTAGTTTCAATGCTAGATACTTTATGTATTTACTATTTTTTAGAAGGGTAGCTTGACTGTATCTTATCTACTTTAACTTATGAGTAGCTTGTAGCTTGTCAAACTAGTTTCAGAGTAACTACCCAAACACTTGTCTGAGGTTCTATCACAAACACATGCTTTGTGTTGTAGGGCTTGACTGGTCAGATGACAGTGAAGAGGAGGATGGAGACTTGGTGAAACTAGTGTCATATCAGTGCCAGAGACTACAAGAGAAACATGCTGAGAAAAGGTACAGCTATCCACCTGCCACTATTATAATGCCAATGGCATAACCCACATTATGACATCACTGAAATACTTGATGCAGATTGGTCAGCTATGTCCTCTTGTGGTTAAATATTTTTCTGATAAGGACCACCAAACTGTTTTATTGTCCCAAGCTGTTTCATAGACACTGGGACTGCTACTGTAGTTTCATGTCTCTTACCACTCTAAAGTATATTTTCTCTCAAGTAATAAAATAGTTAAAATACAATTCTGTAGTTGTATATATATAGTTATGCTATAAACTATTGTTTATTTGTAATTATTATAATTATAACTTTTTATTTATTAAATAAATATTTATTTATTTAGAATTATTTATTCTAGCACACAGCCATGTAGTAACTGGGGTAATGTCTAGTCAACCAGTTAATTTTGGAAAATAATGCCAAGCAATATAAAATGTAATTTAAATACTTAATGTAATTTACGTTAAAATATATTATTTAAATATTAAGGTCCAATTTCTAAAGCTTGTTCTAAGGGTTAGAGAGGGTCACGTAAACCAAAATATTGACTGTTTTAGTGAAAGCAGACTTTACTAACATTATATGTGGATATAAGGGGAATAGGAAAATATTGCTACAAATGCATACGGTCATAATGTCATACGGTCCCTGTTTTATCGATCTTTGACAGTAATATTTGAAGGGTGAGACAAGTAAACTGACTTTTTCCTGTCTCACAGTGGCAGCAGTTCCCGTGCTGAGCGTCTGACAGGCTTCTGCTCATTGCTGAGACAAAAACACAGACACCTTTGCAGGGAGCAGAGATGCTTCAGAAGGGAGAGAAAATCCCAACATGCCCTCCGTAAAGCCCTGCTGCAGGCAGCAAGAGAGGAGCCTCATGTCACTGCGCAGCTTATTCAGGAACAACATAATGAGACCTCCAAACCCTCCAGGTAGACACACACACACACAGACACACACAAGCAGACTTGATATATAGTAATGTAGTATTGAGTACTCAGTAGTACTGCAATAGTGTTTCTCCTGCAGTATAACTTAGTATATGTGTTTTGATTTCACAGCACTGCAGGACCATTGGCCGGAGTGGCAGACTCAGGTTTGTGTATGGCTGTCGTAAAAGGAGAAAAGTGTGGAAATTCAGCTTTACCGTTTTCCAGACACTGCTTTCAACGTATCCTTACGCTTATGTTTGGAATCGCCTGAAAAAATACATGCACGACGCACAAAAACTGCATTTCAAAACACTATCTACTGTTCTATCTATCAGTAGAATAAATATCTATCTACAGTATATCTGTTTTGGTGACTGATTGCTTTAGTTTTACGACTGTCTGCATTCCTCCGTGTTTGGTCCTCAACTGAACTCTGTAGATATCCTTCAGAATGGATCTCAGCAGCTGTTCTCAAGCTGTACCGCTCGTTTCGCAGATGGAGCTCAGTGTTCCATCCCCGTCTTTGACATCACGCACCAGACGCCACTCTGTGATGAGCACGCCAAGAAAATGGTGAGAGACATTGTAGTAGTTAAAGGTGCCGTACGTGACTCCTGAGAAACGCTGTTGATATTTGAAATTAATACCCATACAAAGACACCCCCCTCGCTTCTCTTTCAAAATAACACACACTATGCAACACAGGCGCCCCCTGGTGCTGACTGGCTACGAGAGTGTTATTGTGTTCTGGTAACCAATCCTACATACAATTTACACAGTCAGGACTAT
>JAZGTJ010020601.1:0-10314 GCA_036877575.1 Botia almorhae
TCTGCTATTTGCACTTCTGATTAGATGCTAAACTGCATTTCGTTACCCTGTATTCATACATGTGTAATGACAATAAAGTTGAATCTAATCTAATCTAAAAAAACAATTCGTTGCGAAACATACAAGCGTTTTTACTCTCTCTGTGCAGGCTACATTGTACCAAGCGTCGTTACTGATGCCCACTCCGAAACGTTAAAAATTATAAAGATGACCAAGGATTAGTTTAACAAAATATAAGAAATAGCGACAGGTGACAGCGCTCATATAAACAAGAGGAGCAGAAAACAAACAGAAATCATCTGGAGTTGGCTCTCTGCTAAATAATGCTCAACCTCGAAATGACATCAGATTTTGGTGTTTCGTTTTGTTTGATTGCACTATGAACTGTAGCCGTAAATCGGACAGGTATTATAATTGCTGCTAATGAATGGAAAACAGAATTCTGACCATTGGCAGTTTAGGCCTACGTAACTATAACAACGGCTTTCAAACGTAAAGCAGGCATGATTACCCGTGTCATCCCCAAAGAAACCTTTGCATTTACACATTATCTCCATGGTCATCATGGATATTGACCGCGATCGTAAGCCTTGTGGCTTACGATCACCTGCATCCAGCGCTTGCATCCAGCGCTTTATCACCGCCCTCTGTGCGGCTGAGTGACCAAAATGAGAAAACAAATCCTCTGCCTGTACCATGGTGGAGGAAAGCAAAATATGTGTCTGACAGTTAATTTTCACTTAAAAGCACATAAAAGTAAAACCTGTTGCTATGCATTTGACATTCCTAGACCATCAAAATCAAGTAAATAAATGCATAAAATAAGTAAAAAGACATTGCAAAATATTTCCGAAAACAACATGAAAATCATTCTCTTCCTGCCATTTCTAAATTAAAATAATTAAAAATCTTGTATATATCTGAGGTAAAAACATTGTAGAAATCTTTATTTTCTTGCTTAAAATAACATAAATGCACATTTTTTAACTTTTCTTTTGAAAATGTTCCACACATATATTAGTTTTTTTTTTTTTTGCCTCAATTCTTTCACATATTGCACTCTTTATTAGCATCACAATCAGATTAATGTTTTTTTTGTTTTTGCATTTGTCATCTACACCCAACATCACCACTCTTTTCCATTCTATATTTTATTCATTTTCTTCCCCTCAACATTTCATTCAGTTTCCTACATATGTCATTAAAATCTTTTGTCTCAATCAATTCTATTCCAATTTTTGTTAATATAATGTCGATAAAAATCATTCCGTGTCTAATAAAACACTCCAAACTCTGCAGTTTCACTTCTATCATTGTGCCTTTCATGTTGTTCCATATATCATTATCGTTTAGGTCTTTAAATTTCCGTACCCAATACTCATTAGCAATTACCTCTCTAAAAAAAACTGTAAAACATTTTCACAGTACATTCTTGTAAATCATACAATTGTCCTCCCAACTTTACATACACTTTTCCTTGCTTCTCTTCTTCCATGTTTTCTATTCATTTTATCCACTCTTTGGGTATTGGTTTTCTAATTGCCTCATATTTATTTATTAATGCTTGTTTGTTAAAATCCTTTTTGCTTCATCCATCAATCAATTATATACTGTATTGGTAAAAATCCCTCCTTAAATTCATATAAAACATCCCTGACTCTTATGATCCCCACATCCCACCACTTCTTAAAAAATTATTTCCCTTGGTTTAAAATGCTATTGTTTAGGAATAAAGGCTGATTTAAAAATACTCGACCTTGTGGCAATCTGGCAATCCTTCTACCATCCAATTCTTAGTTTTCATTTATAAAATATTGTCTCCCAAATTAAAATTCTCACATTTCGTTTAAAAAGTATCCCATTGTCGTTTTCCATGCTGTTTTGCTTTCCTCATCTAGATATTTTTTATTACTTTAACTCTTAAGCTGTTTTTCTTTGTTCCACATCTATTAATCCCATCCCTCCCTTTTCTGCCTCTCCTATTAAGGTATTGTATGCGATTTTTGCGGGTTTTCCGTCCCATAAAAAATGTAAACCTTATTTTTAGCCTTTTTTCCACCCACATTGGCATAGCATTCACATATAATACATACCACAACTTTGACGCCATTAAAACATTTAAAATTAAAACTTTCCCTTTCAGACTTAAAGTCCTCAATTTCCAAAATTGTAACCGTCTTTCAACTCCTCCTACTATTTCTTCCCACATTATTTCTTTAACATGCTTTTCATCCTTTAACATTAAAACACCTAAAATCTTTAGTTCATTTGTTTCTTTAAAATTGAAATAATTTGTTAAATGACTCACTCCTCCAAATTCCATAAATACTGTTTTCTCTTCGTTTATCTCTCCACCTGATCCATCACTTTAACACTCTCTACATCCCTAACAATTATTGTTGTATCATCTGCGTATTGAAATATTTTTTCATTTTCTCCACTTCCCTCAATGCTTATCCCTCTGATGTCTTTATTTATATTAACAGCTAACCCCAAAGGTTCTGCAACTAGTAAATGTAGTAGTTGATAATGGACATCCTTGTCTGATTGATCTAGTTATTTTGAAAATTTCTATTATAAAACCATTACATTTTATTCTGGTTATTGCGCCTTTGTATAAAATTGTAATCCATTTGATAAAATTGTCCCCAAACCCATACCCTCTTAAAATCTTGAATAAATAATCATGATCTACCCTATCAAAAGCCTTTTCAAAATCCAAACTAATAACATATCCTTTTTTGTTTTTTTCCTTCATATACCTTATTCTATCTATTATACTAATTGTTGTGTCTGCTATATCCTTCCCTTTAACCCCATACACTTGATTCGTTTTGATTGTTTGGCATTACCTCCAATCTATTGGCTAAAACTTTCAGATCTGTATTTAACATTGTGATTGGTGTTACGTTTGTTTGTGTGATTTTAATGTATTTATTTTGAGTTTACGTTTAGACTGGGGGGGGGAGAAGATTCCATCCTGTTGTGTGTGATGTCAGAGGATGCTGTATATATTTGGCCCACGCCCCTAATGGCGTTCTCGCTCTCTCCTTTCTCCGCATCTTGCCTTTGTTCTCTTCGGCGGGCTATGAATCAGCACTCCGTTTGCTGAAGCAATTCAGCATTGTTTTTTTGTTGGTTTTTAATTTAGTTCACCTTTTGATTATTTTGAAAGAGTAGCGAGGGAAGCAGAGGCCCGGAAGACTCACCTGTTTTTCTTTTACTCAGAAGCCAGGTATGACCTTTCCTGGAGAATAGGTGTAGTCAGGGTTGTATTCTTTTTTTTGTTCCCTTAGCTACCCTACCGGTTATGTGAGTTCTTTTGTCCTAATTTGTTTAGTTCTATATTGTGTATTCTTATTTGTTGAGATTTATTTATTGATTGGTTGTATCATGATTTTCTTGTCCTGATTAAACAAGAGACGGACTTCTATGGGACATCAAGTTTCTGTGATTTATTGATGTGTTCAGCCTTTACAAAAAAAACACAAAATGGATGTTGGTAAAGAGCCATTTAAGTTGGTTTTGGTCCGTAACATATTTGGGGGCTCGTTAGTGCAAGAGTTCTTGGGACTTAAAAGTTTGGATTTTTGTTTGCATGGCTTTGTTTGATCTTTTGATCTGTCCACGTAAAATTAGTAACTTTGTTAAATTACAGTTGCTTGATGTCAATTTTTTCTTGAGTTGAGGAAACTGGAGGTAAATCCGGCTTTGTTGCCTTAAAGAACTTGAGTTGAAAGCTTGTGAAGGGGGGTAACTATAGAGACTTTTGATTTTGGTGCAAGTTGTAATATTTGTATTGTTCCTCCTTTTAGCGAGCAGGAGGTAGACAAGTTTTTTGCTCTTTTTGAACGTGTTGCCACTAACTTAAAATGGCTGAAAACCTTCTGGCCTTATTACTCCAGTGCGTTTTTTTTGTTGGGAACGCGCAGGAGGATTATTCTTCGTTGTCAGTTGAAGAATCTCTTCATTATGAGAAAGTCAAGGTGGCTGTTCTAAGAGTTTATGAACTGGTTCCTGAGGCATATCGCCAAACATTTCGTAACCACTGTAAAACTGATGGTGAGACTTTGTGGAATTCGTTCATGAAAAGGAATCGATGTTTGATCGCTGGAGTGCTTCTGTGAAGGTAAAAACTTTTAAGGAGCTTTGTGAACTTATTTTTCTAGAAGAATTTAAAAACTGTGACAGAACGCATTGCAACGTATCTTAACGAGCAGAACGTTTTGACGTGTCCCGCCGCTGCTGATGAGTATGTTCTCTCACTTATGAATGTGTTCATTGTTACACAGAGCGTGTATTCCAGCAACAGTTGTCGCTTTTCAAAACAAAATTTTGATGGTACTACCTCATTTGGCGATAAGGGGGCCGAAAGTTAAGGTAAAACCTCGTCCTCACTTGTTTGTTTCTATTGCAAGAAATGTGGACACATTATTGCTGATTGCAATGTGCTCAAGAAGAAAGTGTTCCTAAACCCGTAGGGTTATTAATGGCGCCTCGCTAAAGAGTGAAGGACCAGAGTTGGCTGGTCAAGCAGACGTGTAAAACTCAGGGGTATGTGCCGTTCATAATGGACTGGTTTGTATCTTTGGCAGGTAATGCTAACTCGTGGAGATGAGTTAAGATACTTTGTGACACAGGTGCTGCTCAGAGTTTTATTCTGGAAGGAATATTGCCACTGTCTGATGAGAGCTCCATTGGGTCGTGTGTTTTTGTACAGGGATTTGAGATGGGCTTTGTGAAGGTGCCTTTGCACGAAATTGAACTTGAGTCCTCCCTTGTTGTTGGCCGCGTTGTCGTTGTAGTGTGACCTTGTCTTCCTGTTCCAGATGTTACGTTTGTATTGGGGAATGACTTAGCGGGAGGAAAAGTTTTTGCCAGCCCTGAGGTGACTGATGTACCTCTTACATTTACATTTACATTTACATTTAGGTATTTGGCAGACGCTTTTATCCAAAGCGACTTACATTGCATTATACTACACATTGATCACTATACATTGAGTATGTGCAATCCCTGGGATCGAACCCATGACCTTGGCGTTGTTAACGCCATGCTCTAACCACTGAGCTACAGGAAACCTCTTGTTCTGCTCCCGACGAATTGGCCCAGAAATATCCAGAGGTTTTTCCTCTGGTGTGGTGTTACTTGCGCTATGGTTCAGAGACTAAAAGATAAAGATCTTAGTGAGTCTGAATGTGAATGGAATTATGGTCTAAATGATACGTTTCTCTCTAATTTAGACCTTGATAAAATCCATGATTCCAAACCTGATGGTGCCGACATTGCCGTTAAATGGTTGGATAAATATCCAGCAGGGTGTGATAAATTGTCTCTGTCACGCGAGCAACTTATTGTTAAACAGAGGAAAGATGATACCTTTTCATCCCACTTTAATGCTGCTGTTCCTGTTGAAGAACTTGAAAATTTGTTGCAAGGATACTTTATTGAAGATGGTGTGTTGATGAGAAAATGGAAACAGTCAACTTTGTCTGCTGCTGATGATTGGGAAATTAAGCAGATAATTGTTCCATTTTCATTTCGATCTGAAATTCTGAGTCTTTCACATGGTAGTGCGTTTGCCGGTCATTTGGGAGTAACTAAGACATACGATCGTGTGCTCCGTTATTTTTTTTGGCCTGGCCTGAAAAATTATGTTGCAAATCACTGAAGTTGTCATGTGTGTCAAATAACTTCCGCCTGCCCGCTCTCCATCCAGCTTTCACATTTATTTAATGTCTCTCGGCAATTTGGGCACTTAACCGTGTTGCAGTCCCTCACGAAATGGCCTCTCCTCACATTTGTAGCACTCAAAAAACTGGACAGTCTTTTACCACATGATCCTGGGCTCATGCACAGCCGACAGGTTTTCACCTGCTGACTGTGTATTACCCGGAAATATTATGGCCCTTCAGCTGTCTCCATTTTCGTACTATACGGTAACGAGGCCACCTCTTTAAGGAACCTCGCTTTTACGAAGCGTGTGCCCTGAGGACACTGAGGACCGTGTCCGTGCCCGCATAGATCCTCCTTTTAATTGCGGATTAGGGGATTACTCCTTTGTTTTAGTTTATTTAAAATGTCTTCATCCTCAATGTAAGCCGGCAGGCGCATTAAAGAAACAACAAAGTCTCTATTATTTAGGCTTTTAACTTCAAAGTCATAGCTTTAATGTCCAGTCCATCCATTAAAACTCCTGCGTCTTCCTCACGTTCAAGTGTGATTTCATATTCATTTGTTTGTTTTGATCTCACCACTAAGATCTTTCCATCCTCGATCCTATCAGTTACTGCTTTAATAGTATCCAATGCTCTCACTTCCTTTTCATCTCTTACATCCACTGTTATCGTTGCTTCCTTTTTATACACTCTTCTCACATTCTCCATTCTCCCGCCATTGCAAAGTCCAATATCGTTTGTCCATTGTATGCAACAAACACGCAAAAAATAAATAAATAATGACATAATACAAACAAAAAGCAAACACGAATGGTGAGCCTCTCTCACCAACTGCCGCTTAACGCTGCCACGTCACTTCCTGAATGCTCTCTAGTGAACTCAGTGTGCTATGGCCGTAAGCGAAGGCAGCGGCCAAAACAGGGCTATTTAAAGAAATCCCACGGAGCTAAGGAACTTTTTTTAATAAGTAACCACCATCGAATCAACCTCAACAGAACCTGCACACCAAATCTCCCACATTCTACTCCCCTCTGCCCCCATATGTCCATCTCCAGACATGCAGCTCCTGTGAACATATGTGTGCGACACACACATATTCTACAAAAAATCTTTTGTTTTCTTGTTTGCCACTTTTGTTGGCGCGAACGAGCACTCCTGTCAGAAACTTTCCATTGCAACCGATTTCCCTCCTCAGCGCACACACGTGCAGGAATTTTTCCCAACAGCACAAGCACTCACAAACAGTGCCGGTTGTGAATATAAGTGGATTTCTTGTTTAAATCCATTTGAGGCGTACGAAGGCCCCTGCTTTGTTTAATTTTGGACTGTCTTAAAATACACATTAAAACAAGGTTAAACAAAACGTTCAGCTGCAGGCATACATCATTTATTTGATCAATGCCCCTGCGTCGTCTCCTTTCGGGCTGACATTAAAATGCACATTAAAACATCCCCACACAAAACGTTGGCGTTTGAACCATTTAATCTTTTACATTTGTCTGCCCATCTTTAAATGCGCTTTCAGTAAATTTCTTCTTTTGGCAAAGTTTCATCGTCTCAAAGTCGCTCGGAAACACCCTTTGAATGCCGTATTTTGTAACACTTTTATTGTGACCACATCGAACAGAGAAATATGGGGGTTTTGGAAAGCTGTCCACCATCAAGTGCTTTTAAAAGTCAACGAATTGCCCGCTAACTTATCCACACGGCTGCGGCGGGCATCCTAAAATTTTTATGCCCGTCTTGTCGTTTTGTGTCTTTGTTTTACTGTCTGTTTTGTCGTTTGCAACTTTTGTTAGCGTGAACGAGCACTCTAGTCAGAAAGTTTCCATTGCAACCGGTTTCCCTCCTCAGCGCACACACGTGCAGGATTTTTTCCAAAAAGCACAAGCACTCACAAACAGTGCTGGTTGTGAATATAAGTGGGTTTCTTTTTTTAATCCATTTGAGGCGTACGAAGGCCCCGGCCTTGTATAAAGCTGTCCACCATCAAAGGCTTTTTCAAGTCAACAATTTGCCAGATAACTTTGATTTCTGTTATGACCATGGTTCCTTTTTGTGCACGTACAATTATTTGCAAAACATACAAGCGTTTTTACTCTCTCTATGCAGGCTACATTGTACCAAGCGTCGTTACTGATGTCCACGCCGAAACGTTAAAAAGGATAAAGATGACCAAGGATTACTTAAACAAAATATAAGAATCAGCGCCAGGTGACAGCGCCCGTATAAACAAGAGGAGAAAAAAAAGAGAAATCATCTGGAGTTGTCTCTTTCCGCTAAATAACACCCAACCTCAACGTGACATCAGATTTTGGTGTTTCGTTTTGTTTGATTGCACTATGAACTGTAGCCGTAAATCGGACAGGTATTATAATTGCTGCTAATGGAAAATAGAATTCTGACCTTTGGCAGTTTAGGCCTACGTAACTGCTTTCCAACTCAACCTCGATAGTAGGCCTTGTGGACGTCAACACCTGCATCACAGCGCTTTGTTCATCACCGCCCCCTGTGCAGCTGAGTGACCAAAACAAGAAAACAAATCTATGGTGGAGGAAAGCAAAAGATGTCTGACAGGTCCTCATGGCACAAATGGGTCAGACGGAAGTCTCGCAGAAAGCACAGCAAATTCATCAGTGAATGCAAAAGGACGAACGGCTTGGTTACCGATGAAAAGCAAGCCTGGGAGAAGCTTACAGCACCTGGTATTCCCAGTTGGTCACCCATCCAAGTACTAACCAGGCCCGACTCTGCTTAGCTTCTGAGATCGAACGAGATTTAAAAAAAAAATTATTATTACAATCGTGTTTTAGAGACTTTGCACAATCAAAAATTAAATATTCAATTTTATTGCTACTGAGGTAGAGTCTAATACAGGTAGTCAAAATAAAATCGGTATACAAGATTGCAGCAGTTTTGCATGGGTGAGATTCATAAAGATCATAAAAGCCTCTTTTTTTTTTTCTTTTTTTTTTTTAAACAATTGTAATAACAAATAAAAAACCCAGAAAACGAAAACAACAAAAATTCATCTTCTCCAGGCAAGTAAAAGTGTTTTAGTTTAAAAATATCACATCTTTCGTAAACATTTTATAAAAATCCCCCATCTTGCTCTCTGATTTAAAATAACTGTGCAGCATTTGGACAATCTTCTACCATCCCTTTAAAAAGACATCATAGGTTTAAAATAAAATATCTTGTTTTTGGCTACGTTCCTTTTCCATATTGCTTTTTTTTGCCAAAATTAAAAACATTAATGAGTTTCTTGTTTGGTTTATTTTCTACATTTACATTTACATTTAGGCATTTGGCAGAAGCTTTTATCCAAAGCGACTTACATTGCATTATACTACACATTGAACACTATACAAGTGTCATTCTGTCATTCCTAACAAACATTCTATTCAAGTTAAATTATCATTACCTCTTAGATCTTTGATTATTTTCTTAAATTCGTTAACAAATGGGCTCAACTTCTCACATAATAAAAACAAATGAGGGAATTTTACATCTTTGTTACAAACTTTGCATTGAGCATTTGTTTCTTTTCGCATAGCACATAATCTCATTTCTGTAAAAATCACATTTTGTCTAACAAAATAATCAAAAACATTCTAGAACTGCATCTAACCATTTCCATGTCCTATCTCTCCAGATATATCTCTCTTCAATTTCATTAAAATGCCTTATCCAGAATTGACTGGCAACAGGTTTTTTTAAAACTCTATTTACCAAAAAAACATAAAACATTTTAACAGTACCCAGATTAAAATCAACCAACTTGTCTTTACATTTTAAAAACACTAATTTTGTTTTCCTTTTCTTTTACCTTGTTAAAACCATTCAACCATTGTCCTGGGATTGTGTTCTTAACCTCTTCATATTGTCTTTTTAAACCATTATATTAAATTCCCCCCCCATTCATCGCATCTATAATCGGTTGAAGTGGCAAAAATCCCTCTTTATATTTCCATAAAACATCCTTCACCTTTACAATCCCCACTTGCAACTACTTCTTAAAATAGAGGTCATGCTCCTGTATCTTTATTTTCTCATTTAAAAACAGAGGTTGATTTAAAATCCTTTCCCTCCCCTTCGGATTGAAATCCACCTCTGTTAAAAAACAATCCTCCACGCCTTTAAAACTTTATAAAACTGTGGTATCCTCTCCATCATCCAATTCTTTAGCTTCATCCATAAAATGTAGTAGTAGTAGTAGTAGTAGTAGTATTAGCCTTTATTTGTCACGAACACTTTTACATGCAGTGAAATTGGACCCCCTCCGACCATACACAAATAAAACATTTTCGGGGAAGACAGGTCAGACGAGAGGTAGCATTTGAAAGTAAGAACAATAAGATACTTTAGGAGAGATGAGGCGAAAAAAAAAGCCCCTCCCAGACTGTCCTTAAATAGGGCAGTGTGAGATCAGGGGAAAAAAAAAGCCTCAGCAACAAGCACATAAAACACATGAACATAGACATAACATTGCAACAGGGGAGGGGGAAAGGGGATGTGGAAATTGTCCAATGCAGGTAACAGCCATCTGGTCCTGCAGCTAGAGAGCGCCGGTCACACAGACCCGCCTACCCACACGGGGGGGTAAAAGCATACGAAGGCGTGGGATGGGGGGGAG